>JAVHLU010001349.1:0-32301 GCA_036785755.1 Colletotrichum ledebouriae | reverse complement strand
TAGTTAATAAAGGAGCGGGTTTTATTAATTATATCGAGGCTAAACTCTCTAGTAATCCCCTCTATATTATTTATACTAAAGGGTATACCTCGCTCAGGCTTAGCGTATTTATATATAGGGTCTAGTACTAATATAGTTAAGGATTTATTATAGGTTATAGGGATAAGGATAAGGATAAGGGAGAGGTATAAAGCCCTACTCGTAGTAGAGCTTCTTATACTTCTAGCTATAAGAACCTCTTAGGAAAGACCTCTCTAGTTAAGGAGTTACCTCTTATATAGTAGTATTCGTAGTACCTTTAGCACCTTACTAAAAGGTCGACCTTTTAAGTTAAGGAGTTATCTTATATAGTAGCTTTTATAGCACCTTATTAGGAGGTTTAGCGAGGGCGTTGCTATAAGAGCCTTAGTAGCCCGTTTAGCTCTAATATAATTAGCCCTAGTATAGCGTATACCTAACTTTATATAGTAATATTTAGAGGGTTTGCTTGCGAGTAGTAGGAACGTATAGGGTTCTTATATTATTTTCCTTAACTAGTAGAGGGTATAAGTTTAAATACCTATATAGTATTTCCCGAATTATACCTGCGAACTAGGTGAATTTGTTATAGTCTTTTTACGAAGGGGCTGCGGTGTAATTCCGAGCTCAATATTATAGTCTATTAAAAAATTAAAACCTATATTATTATTAATATAAAGTTATAGATTGTGAGACTATAGGTATATAAATATAGCTATAGTTAGGAGAGTTATAATTACGCGACTAAAGGCTATATATTATTAGGAGGCGCGGAGTTAGAAGGTCTATTATACTTAAGTAGGTAAAATCACTATATAGTAGCTAGAGGCCTTATACTTTATTATTTATTTCTAGCTTTCTTTAGGTTTAATAATATAACCTAATTAGCTATATCTTTATTATTCTCCTTAAACTTTAGTTTAACTATAGAGTAAATTATTATAACGTAGTTTATTACTTAGCCGCGTATATTAGTTCGCTACGCAGTTTTTCCTAGACCCGCTTAGTTATTAACTACTTCTATATTCAATATATAATTACTCTATAACCATAATACTAATTTACTTATAAGAAGATAAAATCCTTCATATTATTAAGGCGATCCGATTAATATATACTATAGGCTAAAAGCTAAGTATATAATATATAGTAAAGAACTATAATATTCTTAAGAGCTCTTTATATAATAGAATAAATAACTAACCTCGATATAGACCTACCTAACCTTAATAATATAGACTCGATCTGATTAAGGAGAAAATACTTCTCTAATATATTATTATATAGGATACTAGAGGATTTCCTTTATACCTCGCTAGTATAGAAGATATATCTAATCTTCTCCTATAAGTATATAATAATAAGCTCATTAGTAAGTAATAATGAGCTAGGCGGTTTATAGACTTATATCTTACTCTAGAGACTAAATTTGATTATTTATATAATTATTAAAGGGCTCTTTAAGAGGACCTAGAGGTATTTTAAAGTAGTTTATATTATTATATAATATAATAACTAAATATAGAATCTAAGAGAAGGACCTTTATAATTTTAATAAAACTAGCTTTATAATAGGTATAGTTACTATATTAATAGTGTTAATACGCGCTAATTAATATAGTAAAGTAAAGTTTATCTAGCTTAGTAACTATAAATAAGCTATAGTAATTAAATATATTAATTCGGGCGGGTAGTATAACCCTCTATTTATAATCGTTAAGGGCGTATATTACCTTACTAGTTAGACTATAGAATTAGGTTTTCTAGGTAACTAGGTTATTAAGCCTATTACTAATAGGGATAATTAGACGGGTTTTAACTAGATTAAATACTTTAATAAATATATTAAGAACTAAACTAAGGGCGTCTACTAGATACTTATTATTAATAGCTGTAAGAGCTATTTATTAGCTAGTTTTTAAGTAAATACTATAAGTGGAATAATATTATTAAGCTCGGAATTACGCCGCAGCCCCTTTGCAAAAAGACTATAACAAATTCACCTAGTTCGTAGGTATAATTTGGGAAATACTATATAGGTATTTTAACTTATACCCTCTATTAGTTAAAGAAAATAATATAAGAACCCTATATATTCCTACTACTTATAAGCAAACCCTCGTATAAAGTTAGACGCACGCTATACTAGGGCTAATTATATTAGAGCTAAATAGGCTACTAAGGCTCTTATAGTAACGCCCTTACTAAACCTTCTAATAAGGTGCTATAAAAGCTATTATATAAGATAACTCCTTAACTTAAAAGGTCGACCTTCTAGTAAGGTACTAAAGGTAAACGCTATTATACGAGAGGTAACTCCTTAACTAGAGAGGTCTTTCCTAAGAGGTTCTTATAGCTAGAAGCATAAGAAGCTCTGCTATTATAAGCAGGGCCTTATACCTCTCCCTCTTCCTTATCCTTATTCCTTAATTATATTAGTAGTAGACCTTATATATAAAAATACTAAGCTTACGCGAGGTATAGCCTTTAATACTAATAATATATAAGAGCTTACTAGAGAGTTTAATATTAATATAATTAATAAAACCCGCTCCTTCTTTTACTACTCTATTATATATAGAGAGCGTATTATTAATATAGCCCTTAAGAGGGCTCTTATTAATACCCCTAGAGGGGATACTTATTATTATATTATAGCTAAGTAAGTAGACTTAATAGTAAAAGCTAGGTAGGTCATTATATACCCTATAGAATAGCCCTTCTTTAAGCAAGTCCTCTGCAATATTAAGGCAGAAGCAACCTAGGCCCCTTAGGGGAACGCTAGTAAGTATAGCTTATGCTAACTAATAGACAGAGCGTTAATAATAATAATATAGCTTTAAAGTCGTTAGCTAACCCGATTAAATAAGAGGACTATAAAAATACTAATAACTAGTAGATAAAGTAGTAATAGAGGCGGTATTTAATAGCAGCGTAGATAGTATGCAAGAGGAAGAGTTAATAGTTTCGTAGTTTAAATAATTAAAAACCACGTTATTATTAACATAAAGTTAAAGATCGTAAGGCTATCTAGTAGGGCACGTATAAGTATAGCTATAGTTAGGAGAGTTATAATCACGTAACCGAAGGCTATATATTATCAGGAGGCGCGGAGTTAGAAGATCTATTACACTTAAGCAGGTAAAATCACTATGCAGTGGCCAGAGGTCAGATTATTGAGTTTAGAAGCTTAATATATATTTATAAATATTTATACCTCTTATAGCTAACCTTTTAATATTATTACCTTAGGAGTTATAAATACCTTCTTATTTATTATAAACTATCTTATAGTTTAACTTTTTTCAAAATCCGGATCTCTACTTATTAAAAAAGCTTATCAAAATTAATTATTATTATAATTAAGTAATTATTAAATGGTATATAAGTAATAATATACTTACTTACTCTTTTAACTAATTAGGTTTATATACTTAAGGATATAGATATAATACTTTTAAAGTACTAGAGGGTTAAAAAGATATAAGTCTAGCTTAGAGGAGTATTTAATATATAGGATTCTAAGGCTTCATTAAAAGATAAATAAAAATATAAATATCTGATACCTTAAGAGGATAAGAAGGGGGGTCTATTAAAGAGAGCCTAGCTAGCTTAGAGATATTATAATATATATAGAGAGACTAGTTATAATATATAAACCTATTCTGAGGATATTATATTATTAGGAGATTCTAATAGTAATAAATAATAAGAGATTTAACATATTATAATTAAGAAATACTGAATATTATTATAGATATAGGAAAAGGTGCGCGGCTACTAATAAACCACATTATCCCTAATACTAGCTATAGCTACTCTAAATATAGTTATAATAATACGCTAGCTAAATGCCCCCTTTATAGTAAATATCTCTTTAATAGTATTAATTAACCATAACTTCTTAGTGCTACTACTCCCTCTAATATTAGAGGTATTAAGTCGTATTACTACTTATTCTTTTATATATTACTTTTAGGATTAAACTAAGAGTAATCTTTTATATATAGTTTAATATTTCTTAGGTGCCTATTATTATTTTAGTTTATAGAAATATATTATTAGGTATAATACTTTACTATATTTAGAGAGGTATAATCGCTATTATGCTAGCTTAATCTTTACCTATTGCTCTATTATTAAACTCTACCTTAGTAGTAATAGGGCTAGATATAATAGCTTTCTTACTTTTAATAGGTAGGATTCTCTTTGTATATAATTAGTCTTATGCTGCCTTAGCTATATTTAGATTCCTTTAATATATTATTAGTAGCCTATATTATTTGAAGTCTCGTAGTAATTCCTAGGAAATAGTATTCTTTTTACTATTATTAAAATTATTTTGACTGGATTTCTTTATTAGTATTTATAAATTTAGAGAGGTCTTAATTATATTATATTTATTATATGAAGTTGAAATAATATTATAGAATATATAAGAGGTGATATATATAAATAAGGAGATTATATAAATAGTAACCTTTTATTTTCTTGAATATATTTCTAGTTTTCTCCATATTATTAAAATATATAATAGGACTTATGATAAGAAATATAAGTAACTATATTGAGCTCGCAATTACGCCGCAGCCCCTTCGCAAAAAGACTACAACAAATTCACCTAGTTCGCAGGCATAATTCGGGAAACACTATACAGGTATTTTAACCTATACCCTCTATTAGTTAAGGAAAGTAATATAGGAACTCTATATACTCCTATTACTTATAAACTCTCTAAATATCACTATATAAAGTCGGATATACGCTATACTAGGGCTAATTATATCAGAGCTAAACGGGCTACTAAGGCTCTTATAGTAACGCCCTCGCTAAACCTTTTAATAAGGTACTATAAAAGCTACTATATAAGATAACTCCTTAACCTAAAAGGTTAACCTTCTAGTAAGGTGCTAAAGGTATTATAAATACTATTATATAAGAGGTAACTTCTTAACTAAAGAGGTCTTTCCTAAGAGGTTCTTATAGCTAGAAGCATAAGAAGCTCTGCTACTACGAGCAGGGCCTTATGCCTCTCCCTCTTCCTTATCCTTATCTAACCCACGATAAATACTTAACTATACTAGTACTAGACCCTATATATAAATACGATAAGCCCGAGCAAGGCACGCCCTTTAGCGCAAACAACGCGGAGGGGATCGCTAGAGAGTTTGCTATAAGTAGCCTTAAATAGTTTAGATATTTTATTAAGCTAGGCTTATTATTATTATTAATTATTAAAGTAGTTTAATATATTATATACTACTTTATTATAGCTATAATAGCTTAAGTTATACTTATATATACCTTAGGACCTAGTATAATGCTATAAACTAAGATATAAGTAATTCCAAAGTACCCCTAGCTACCTAGCTAGCTTATATATAAAATATTTAGGCTAGATAAAGGTATTTATATAGTAATAATAGGATTATAAGGAAAAGTTAATACGCTTGTAGAGTTATAATATATAATTATAATATTTATTAAGGGATAGAAATTATAGAAAAACGTTTAACTAAGATATTTAAGTATATAAAACTAATATTAAAAAAGCTATTAACTAGTAAGTATTACTATAAAAAGTAGCTATAAGGGGTTGGACCCGAGTTTATTTAATAAGAGGTCGCTATAATATTATTTATTTAAGCTAAAGAGGAAAGGGGGAAGTTTTCCTCTCTAGTAGAGATTTCGCTAGTCTATAAGGAGTAAATAGGTAGGCCCTAGGTAGCTCCTTCAGGCAGTAAACCTAGGCAGAAGCCTAGGTAGACTTAACCTAGGCATAGCCTATAATACTATCCCCCCTCCTAGCTAGTCCTCCCCTAGGTATAAGCTAGGTCGCTAGTGTTTCCCGAATTGTGCTTGCGAACTGGGTGAATTTGTTATAGTATTTTTGCGAAGGGGCTGCGGCGTAATTCCGAACTCAATAAGCTAGGTCGCTATTATTATCTATAACTAGCCTATATAGGGCTTTATACCTATTTACTATAGTAGTCTCTGTAATAGCTTCTATAGGCTCCTAGGTAGGCCCTATATACCCCTCTTACTTAACTAGGACCTCGCGCCTCCGCTCTCGCCTAACTACCTTCTATTAAGCTCGGAATTACGCCGCAGCCCCTTCGCAAAAAGACTATAACAAATTCACCTAGTTCGCAGGTATAATTCAGGAAATACTATATAGGTATTTTAACCTATACCCTCTACTAGTTAAGGAAAATAATATAGGAACTCTATATATTCCTACTACTCGCAAGTAAACCCTCGTATAAAGTCGGATACGCGCCGCACTAGGGCTAATTATATTAGAGCCGAACGGGCTACTAAGGCTCTTATAGTAACACCCTCGCTAAACCTTCTAGCAAGGTACTATAAAAGCTACTATATAAGATAACTTCTTAACCTAAAAGGTTAACCTTCTAGTAAGGTACTAAAAGTATTATAAATACTACTATATAAGAAGTAACTCCTTAACTAAAGAGGTCTTTCCTAAGAGGTTCTTATAGCTAGAAGCATAAGAAGCTCTATTATAAGCAGGGCCTTATACCTCTCCCTCTTCCTTATCTAACCTATGATAAATCCTTAACTATATTAGTACTAGACCCTATATATAAAAACGCTAAGCCTGCGCGAGGTATACCCTTTAATACTAATAACGCGCGAGAGCTTACTAGAGAGTTTAGTATTAATATAATTAATAAAACCCGCTCCTTTTTTAACTACTCTATTATATATAGAGAGTATATTATTAATATAGCTCTTAAGAGGGCTCTTATTAATACCCCTAGAGGGGATACTTATTATTATATTATAGCTAAGTAAATAGACTTAGTAGTAGAAGCTAGGTAGGTTATTATATACCCTATAGAGTAGCCCTTCTTTAAGCAGGTCCTCTATACTATTAAGGTAGAGGTAGCCTAGGCCCCTTAGGGCTTAAATATTAGTAAGTACAGCTTGCGCTAACTGCTTTAATATAGAGAGAGCGTTACTAATAATAGTATAGTTCTAGTAGATAAAGCGGTAATAGAAGCGGTATTAGCAGCGCAGGTAGTGCGCGAGAGGAAAGGTCGATAGTTTTATAGTCTATTGAATAATTAAAAACCACGTTATTATTAATATAAAGCTAAAGATCATAAGGCTATCTAGTATAACGGGCACGTATAAGTGCGGCTATAGTTAGGAAAGGATCACGTAACCGAAGGCTATATATTATTAGGAGGCGCGGAGTTAGAAGGTCTATTGCACTTAAGCAGGTAAAATCACTATGCAGTGGCTAGAGGCTAACTACCTTCTATTATACTATATATATCTCCTCTATATACTACTTAAGTTCGCTATTATTAGCTATAATTAGTAATAGCTAGGGATCTATCCTTATCTAGGCTAGTAAGGGGTCCTCTAGTACCCTCTAGAGGAGGTCTATATAAAACCTTAAGTAGATATTACTAGGTATATCTAATTTAATAACATATAAGCTTAGGACCCTTATTATAATATATTTATAATATAACTATAATAGCTTCCTACTAGGCCTAGGGCTCTTATAGTTAGCTATTAAAAGATAAACCTTATTACTTACCTAGTACTCCTCTATAGGTATCCTATACTAGTTTATATTCTCCTCGCTATACTACTAAGCTACTATACTACTTACTTAAACGAAGTCTACTACTTCCTATAGTCTTATTACTAGGAGGGTAGCTACTATATCCCTAGAGGGGGTCTCCATTACTATATTATCTATAATAAGTATAGGGTTAGTATAATAGCTATATTCTAAGAAGAATAGCGAGAGCCTAGTTATATTACTAACCCTATTATAGAGCGCTAGCTAAGTAATAAGTAAGATCTACCCCTAGTTATTCTATACCTAGGTTATAAATACCTATAAAATAGCTTATATCTCCTAGTTCTACCTCTTAATATTACTATTAGTTTATAAGTAGTATATAGTACTTAATAGTCTCCTTATATTAGTAAGGTAGGAGAATTTAGCCTAGAAGTAGCTTACCTAATTAGACCCTTAATTACTAATAATATTATATATGAACCTATAGAACTAGAAGTAGGAGGTAAGGAACTAGTAGGTATAAGCTTCTGCCTCTATAATACCTATCTCCTCTAATATTACTAACTTACCTAGCTTATTTACTATAACTTATAATATAAGTATTAGCTAACATTATCCTTTATAAGTAGTAAGTCTATAATAAAGTCTATTAAGAGGTCTAAGTATAACTAGGTAGGTATTAGTAAGGGCTTTAGGAAGCTCCTCTTAGTATAGCAGCGCGGGTAGTGCGCGAGAGGAAAAGTTAATAGTTTTATAGTCTATTAAATAATTAAAAACCACGTTATTATTAATATAAAGTTAAAGATCGTGAGGCTATCTAGTGGGTCACGTATAAGTGCAGCTATAGTTAGGAGAGGATCACGTGACCGAAGGCTGTGTATTATTAGGAGGCGCGGAGTTAGAAGGTCTATTGTACTTAAGTAGGTAAAATCACTATGCAGTGGCTAGAGGCCAAAAAGCTATTATTATATCTAGCTTAATATACTACTTAGCTATACTTACTTAGTATAATATCTTAGAGATTAGTAGGAGGGGGTAGTACTCTTTCTTAGTAATTATATTAAGGGCTCTATAATTAATATAGAAGTAAATTCCTCTACCTAGCTTCCTTATAAAGAGTACTAATACCCTAATAAATAAGCTACTAGCCTTAATAAACCCCTTATTTAGGACGTCTTATAGGGTTTTTTTTAATATTAGTAGCTCTTCTCTTAATATACTATAGAGGGGGCCCTAAGGGAGTAGTAGCTCCCTTCTATCTAGTCTTAGTATAAGGTTAATCTAGTAGTCTACCCCTAGTTACCTAAGGGGTAGTAGGTAAGCCTTATTAGAGTTAAATAGGTTAAGGAACTCCTCTAATACCTAGATTAGTAAATAATATTATTAATCCTCTTTTAGTCTTAGGTTTAAGGCTTTTTTAATATTAGTAAAGCTAATAGCTTATACTAATACCTCCCTAATATCCTCCTAGTACTTACCCCATTATCTTATTAAGTATTAGTAGATAATAGAGAATAAGGGTATATTAAGGAACCTTATAGCTCTTATTTCCTTTATAAGAGGTATTCCTTCTTAATTTTTCAGGTATAACCTAATATATCCCCTCCTATAGTATACTTAATAAGCTATAGTATTATAAATAACCTAGTTCTATTTTACTTAAGGGCGCCCTAAGAGAATAATACTAAGGTCTAGGCTATTAACTATATATATAAAGATATACTAAGTATAATTACTCGTTTCTAAGTTAAATACTACTATATCTAAAGTATTACTTAGTAATAATCTACTAAGTATATACCCTTTTATAAGTTAGTATCTCTTCTTAATATATAAAAAGTAAAAGTATTAAGCTAAGGAAAGGTTAATTATTATATAGGTATTACTCCTAGTATCTATTAGGGTATAAGCTAGATATCTTCTATTAACTCTAACTTAAATAATAATAAGCTTCTTATTAGCTAGTTATTCCTATTTATATTCTTTTTAACTTAATATCTCTTTTTTAATAAGCTCTAGGGCTTAATTTTATTCTAGAGTTAGTCTTTTCCTAACTCCTTATCTTTTTCTAAGGAGTTAACTACTACTTAGTAGTTATTTATAACCTTATAATATACTAGTTCTTCTTTTAGGGTTTTTATTTTTATAACCCTAGGTAGCTAGTTCTCCTTATTAGGGTAGCGCTAGGTAATATAACCTCTAACTCTATAAGTATAATAAGTATAGGAGTCTCTTATACCCTTTTAAGGCTATTAGTATTATACTAGGGAGGTACTTAAGGGGACCTAGAGGTTTAATAGTTATAATATCTTACTTTTTTAACTTATAAGATATATATAGCTCTAATTATATAGGTATCCCCTTTAATATCCTTAGTAATAAGTCTCTAGTAAGTTACTAGGTAATTACTATAGACCTTCTAGCGCTTTACTTTCTATATAATACTTTAAATCTTTAAGAGCTACTTATTATAATTAGCTAGTAAGTTAATAGTAATTAGCTAATCCCTTAGCCTAGGGGTAAGGAAAGCCTCTAGAAGCGAGATCTAGACTTAACTTAGCTAGTTTATACTACTTATATTAGCTAGTATTTATTTAAATCTTAATAAGAAGGTTACTAGGGATTTATTCTCTTTCTACTAGAAGGTCTATAGTTAGGCTATAGCTTATAACTAGATATTTAAATCCTTATATATCTAGTCTAGGTAAGCTATAAAGTTCTCTAGGTTAAATTTTGCTCTACCCCCCTTAGCTCTATAAAAAGTAGAAATTACCTATTAGGATATAATATTTAAATAGAAGTTAATAAGGTATTATACCTCTATATTTATAATATAGAACGCCCTATTCATAGTAATCTTATACCTTATTTATTATACCTAGGTAATATATTCCTTCTACTTACTTAAGAATTTTAGGAGTAGGGGGTAGTAGCTTCTAGTATATTATACTAGGTATTGAGCTCGGAATTGCGCCGCAGCCCCTTCGTAAAAAGACTATAACAAATTCACCTAGTTCGCAAGTATAATTCGGGAAATACTATATAGGTATTTTAACCTATACCCTCTACTAGTTAAGGAAAATAATATAGGAACCCTATACGTTCCTACTACTTATAAGTAAACCCTCGCATAGAGTCGGACGCGCGCCGCACCGGGGCTAATTATATCAGAGCCGAACAGGCTACTAAGGCTCTCGTAGCAAAGCCACTATATAAGATAACTCCTTAACCCAAAAGGTTAACCTTTAAGTAAGGTACTAAAGGTAAAAGCTATTATATAAGATAACTCCTTAACCCAAAAGGTCGACCTTCTAGTAAGGTACTGCGAACGCTACTATATAAGAGGTAACTCCTTAACTAAAGAGGTCTTTCCTAAGAGGTTCTTATAGCTAGAAGTATAAGAAGCTCTGCTATAAGCAGGGCCTTATGCCTCTCCCTCTTCCTCATCCTTATCCCTCATTATACTAGGTATTACTAGTACCTTATTAGTAGTACTTAGAGGGGTCTATATAGCTATATATTAGCTATTCCCCTATTTAACCTCCTATAACTATTACTAAAGGGACTCTATGGCCTCTGGCCACTGCATAGTAATTTTACCTACTTAAGTGCAATAGATCTTCTAACTCCGCGCCTCCTAATAATACATATATAGCCTTCGGTCACGTAATTCTCTCCTAACTATAGCCGCACTTATACGTGCCCACAGCCTCACGATCTTTAACTTTATATTAATAATAATATAGTTTTTAATTATTTAATAGACTATAAAACTATTAACTCTTCCTCTCGCGTACTACCCGCGCTACTATTAAATACCACCTCTATTACCGCTTCGTCCGCTAGTCCTCTTATTTAATCAGGTTAGCTAACGACTTCGTAGCTATACTATTATTAGCAACGCTCTCTCTATATTAAAGCAGTTAGCATAAGCCGTACTTACTAACGTTTAAGCCCTAAGGGGCCTAGGCCGCCTCTGCTTTAATAATTAAGTATAGAGGACCTACTTAAAGAAGGGCTACTCTATAGGGTATATAATAACCCGCTTAGCTTATACTACTAAGTCCGCTTACTTAGCTATAATATAATAGCGAGTATCCCCTCTAGGGGTATTAATAAGAGCCCTCTTAAGGGCTATATTAATAATATACTCTCTATATAATAGAGTAGTTAAAGAAGGAGCGGGTTTTATTATTTCTATTAATACTAAACCCTCTAGCGAGCTCTTATACGTTATTAGTATTAAAGGGTATACCTCGCGCAAGCTTAGCGTTTTTTTATATAGGGTCTAGTATTAATATAGTTAAGGATTTATTATAAGTTATAAGAATAAGGATAAGGAAGAGGGAGAGGTATAAAGCCCTACCTATAGCAGCAGAGCTTCTTATACTTCTAGCTATAAGAACCTCTTAAGAAAGACCTCTTTAGTTAAGGAGTTATATCTTATATAGTAGCGTTTATAATACCTTACTAGAAGGTTAAACTTTTAGGTTAAGGAGTTATCTTATATAGTAGCTTTTACCTTTAGTACCTTACTAGAAAGTCGACCTTTTAGGTTAAGGAGTTATCTTATATAGTAGCTTTTCTAAGCTATAAGAGCCTTCGTAGCCCGTTTAGCTCCGATATAATTAGCCCTAGTATAGCGCGTATCCGACTTTATATAGTTATATTTAGAGTTGTTTGCTTGCGAGTAGTAGGAATATGCAGGGTTCCTATTTTATTTTCCTTAACTAGTAGAGGGTATAGGTTAAAATACCCGCATAGTATTTCCTAAATTATGCTTATAAACTAGGTGAATTTATTATGTCTTTTTGCGAAGGGGCTGCGGCGTAATTCCGAACTCAAAGGGACTCTATTACTACTACTAAATTAGCTTATAATAGCTTATCTTAAGTTTTAGCTATATTACTATTAACTATCTTACTAACTAGTAGGGGGTAGCGCTTAACCCGTTATTATTATTATAATAATAAGCTTATATATATAAGGGGTTAGACCTGAGTTTATTTAATAAGAGGTTACTATAATATTATTTATTTAAGCTATAGAGGAAAAGGGGGAGTTTTCCTCTCTAGTAGAGATTTCGCTAGTCTATAGGGAGTAACTAGGTAAGCCCTAGGTAGCTCCCTAAGGCGGTAAACCTTAGTAGAAGCCTAGGTAGACTTAACCCGGGCGTAGCCTGTAATAGTAGCTAAATAATAAGATTAGTAACAGCCCTGCTAGCTTATAAGTTACTTATTATAGTAGTCATTAGCTATATAATAATATAAGCTATATATAGTAATATAACTTATCAAAGGCTATAACCTATAAAAGTCCGCACCCTATAAAAGTATCTACACCCTGCAAAAGTCTGCACCCTGCAAAAGTCCGCACCCTGCAAAAGTCTGCACCCTGCAAAAGTCCGCACCCTGCAAAAGTCCGCACCCTGCAAAAGTCCGCACCCTATAAAAGTAGCCGCACCCTGTAAGAGTCCGCACCCTGCAAAAGTCCGCACCCCGCAAAAGTCTACACTCTATAAAAGTAGCCGCACCCTGCAAGAGCCTCCGCACCCTGCAAGAGCCTCCGCACCCTGCAAGAGAGTCCGCACCATACCCGGATACCTTGCAAGAGCTGCTATACCCTATAAGAGAGGCTATACCCTATAAAAGGCGCTATACCCTATAAAAAGCGTATAAGAGGCGCTGTAAGCTATAAAACGCGCTATAAGCTATAAAATATATTACATTTTATAAAACGCGCTATAAGCTATTAAGCTATAAAATATATTATAAGTTATAAAATATATCATAAGGTATAAAACGCGCTATAAGCTATAAAACGTGCTATATCTTATAAAATATTATATAAGCTATACAACGCGCTATAAGCTATAAAAGGCCTCTAGCCACTGCATAGTGATTTTACCTACTTAAGTATAGTAAACCTTCTAACTCCGCGCCTCCTAATAATATATAGCCTTTAGTTATATAATCCTCTCCTAACTATAGCTATACTTATACGTGCCTATAGCCTCACGATCTTTAACTTTATATCGATAATAACGTAGTTTTTAATTATTTAAACTATAAAACTTATAACTTTTCCTCTCGCGTACTACCCGCGCTACTAATACCGCCTCTATTACTACTTCGTCCGCTAGTCCTCTTATTTAATCGGGTTAGCTAACGACTTCGCAGCTATACTATTATTAGTAACGCTCTCTCTATTATTTAACATAACCTATACTTACTAACGTTTAAGCCCTAAGGGGCCTAGGCTACCTCTGCCTTAATAGTATAGAGGACCTGCTCGAAGAAGGGCTACTCTATAGGGTATATAATAACCTACCTAGCTTCTATTACTAAGTCTACTTACTTAGCTATAATATATTAATAAGTATCCCCTCTAGGGGTATTAATAAGAGCCCTCTTAAGGGATATATTAATAATACGCTCTTTATATATAATAGAGTAATTAATAAAGGAGTAGGTTTTATTAATTATATTAATACTAAACTCTCTAATAAGCTCTTTTATATTATTAGTATTAAAGGGCGTGCCTTACGCAGGCTTAGCGTTTTTATATATAGGGTCTAGTGCTAGTATCTTTAAGATATAATAAGATTTATTATAAGTTATAGGGATAAGGAATAGGGAGAGATATAAGGCCCTGCTCGCAGAGCTTCTTATACTTCTAGCTATAAGAACGTCTTAGGAAAGGCCTCTTTAGTTAATAGGTTATCTCTTATATAATAGCGTTCGTAGTACTTTACTAAAAGATTAACCTTTTAGGTCGAGGAGTTATCTTATATAGTAGCTTTTATAGCACCTTACTAGAAGGTTTAGTAAGGGCGTTACTATAAGAGCCTTAGTAGCCTATTTAGCTCTAATATAATTAGCCCTAGTATAGCGTATATCTGACTTTATATAAGGGTTTACTTATAAGTAGTAGGAATATATAGGGTTCTTATATTATTTTCCTTAACTAGTAGAGGGTATAAGTTAAAATACCCGCATAGTATTTCCTAAATTATACTTACGAAGTAGGTGAATTTGTTATAGTCTTTTTGCGAAGGGGCTATAGCGTAATTCCGAACTCAAAGAACTATAATATCTCTAAAAGCTCTTTATATAATAAAATAAATAACTAACCTTAATATAAACCTACCTAACTTTAATAATATAAACTTAATCTAATTAAGGAGAAAATACTTCTCTATTATATTATTCAATAGGATACTAGAGGATTTCCTTTATACCTCGCCAGTAGAAGATATAGCTCATCTCCTATTATAAGTATATAATAATAAGCCTATTAATAAGGCCTCTAGCCACTGCATAGTGATTTTACCTGCTCAAGTGCAACAGACCTTCTAACTCCGCGCCTCCTGACAATACACAGCCGGCTTTCGCAGCACCTTGCTAGAAGGTTCAGGAGGGCGTTGCCACGAGAGCCTCAGTAGCCCGTTCGGCTCCGATATAATCGGCCCCGGTACGGCGCGCGTCCGACTTTATGCAGTAATATTTAGAGGGTTTACTTACGAGTAGTAGGAACGTATAGGGTTCCTATATTATTTTCCTTAACTAGTAGAGGGTATAGGTTAAAATACCTATATAGTGTTTCCCGAATTATACCTACGAACTAGGTGAATTTGTTATAGTCTTTTTGCGAAGGGGCTGTGGCGTAATTCCGAGCTCAAGCCTATTAATAAGTAATAAGCTAGGTAGTTCATAAACTTTTATCTTACTCTAAAAACTAAATTTAATTATCTATATAATTATTAAAGCGCTCTTTAAGAGGACCTAGAGGTTATTTTAAAGTAGTTTATATTATTATATAATATAAGAACTAAATATAAAATTTAAGAGAAAGATCTTTATAATTTTAATAAAACTAGCTTTATAATAAGTATAATTATAATATTAATAGTAGTAATATGCGCTGATTAATATAGTGAAGTAAAGTTTATCTAGCCTAGTAACTATTAATAGGCTATAGTTATTAAATATATTAATTCGGGCGGGTAGTATATCCCTCTATTTATAATTATTAAGGGTATATATTACCTTACTAGTTAGACTATAGAATTAGGTTTTCTAGGTAACTAGGTTATTAAGCTTGTTACTAATAGATAGAAAGATAATTAGATAGGTCTTAACTAGGTTAAATATTTTAATAAATATAATAAGAACTAAACTAAGGGTATCTACTAGATCCTTATTATTAATAGCTATAGGAGCTATTAATTAGCTAAACTTAATAATTATTATAGGTAGAATAATATTATACCAGTTAGTATACCTATATATTTATTATATCTACTCTAGCTATTAAATATTACCCTTTATTTACCTCTAAAATATATATATATATAAAAATAAAATCAACCTCTTTATCTAAGCCTCTATAAACAATATTACTAAATCTAACTTCTTTATTAACTTCTACTAGGCTTATAATAAGGCTTTTAATAGAAGAATATAAAATTTATATTCCTAAGTATTAGAATTTTACTATAAAATCTAGATTATATTATCTAAAAGCCTGAAATATATTTATTAAGCTCGGAATTACGCCGCAGCCTCTTCGCAAAAAGACTATAACAAATTCACCTAGTTCGCAGGCATAATTTGGGAAATACTATATAGGTATTTTAACCTATACCCTCTACTAGTTAAGGAAAATAATATAGGAACCCTATACGTTCCTACTACTTATAAGCAAACCCTCTAAATATTATAGAGTTGGACGCGCGCTGCACTAGGGCTAATTATATCAGAGCTGAACGGGCTACTAAGGCTCTTATAGCCTAGAAACGCCCTTACTAAACCTTCTAGCAAGGTGCTACGAAAGCTACTATATAAGATAACTTCTTAACCTAAAAGGTTAACCTTCTAGTAAGGTGCTAAAGGTATTACGAACGCTACTATATAAGAGGTAACTCCTTAACTAAAGAGGTCTTTCCTAAGAGGTTCTTATAGCTAGAAGCATAAGAAGCTCTACGAGTAGGGCCTTATACCTCTCCCTCTTCCTTATCCCTATAACCCACGATAAATCCTTAACTATATTAGTACTAGACCCTATATATAAAAACGCTAAGCCCGCGCGAGGCATGCCCTTTAATACTAATAACGCGCGAGAGCTCGCTAGAGAGTTTAGTATTAATATAATTAATAAAACCCGCTCCTTCTTTAATTACTCTATTATATATAGAGAGTATATTATTAGTATAGCCCTTAAGAGGGCTCTTATTAATACCCCTAGAGGGGATACTTATTATTATATTATAGCTAAGTAAGTAGACTTAGTAGTAGAAGCTAGGTAGGTTATTATATACCCTATAGAGTAGCCCTTCTTTAAGCAGGTCCTCCGCACTATTAAGGCAGAGGGAGCCTAGGCCCCTTAGGGGAATATTAGTAAGTACGGCTTATACTAACTACTTTAATATAGAGAGAGCGTTACTAACGACGGTATAGTAAAGATAGTAACGACTTCTAGCGGACTAAGCGGTAATAGAGGCGGTATTAGTAGCGCAGGTAGTGCGCGAGAGGAAAAGTTAATAGTTTTATAGTTTAAATAATTAAAAACCACGTTATTATTAATATAAAGTTAAAAATCGTAAGGCTATTAACGGGCACGTATAAGTATAGCTATAGTTAGGAAAGGTAGTCGGCAAGATCACGTGACCGAAGGCTGTATATTATCAGGAGGCGCGGAGTTAGAAGGTCTGTTGCACTTGAGCAGGTAAAATCACTATGCAGTGGCCAGAGGCCCTGAAATATATTTATAAATGTCTATACTTTCTATAACTAACCCTTTAATATTACTACCTTAGTAATTATATATACCCTCTAACTTATAATAAACTATCTTATAATATAATTGTATTAAAGGTTAGATCTCTACTTATTAAAAAAGCTTATTAATACTAATTATTGTTATAATTAAGTAATGATTAAAAAGTATATAAGTAATAATATACTTATTTACTCTTTTACCTAATTAGCTTTATATACTTAAGGATATAAATATAATACTTATAAAACGTTAGAGGGCTAGAAGGATATAAATCTTGCTTAGAGGAGTACTTAGTATAGAGGATTCTAAGGGTTTATTAAAAGAGAAATAAAAAATATAAATATTTAATATCTTAAGAGGATAAGGAGGGGGGCTTATTAAAAAGAGCTTAGCTAGGTTAGAGATAATATAATATATATAGCGAGACTAGTTATAATATATAAACCTATTCTAAGGATATAGAATTATTAGGAGATTCTAATAGTAATAACTAATAATAGATTTAATATATTATAGTTAAGAAATACTAGATATTAGTATAGATATAGGAAAAAGTGCGTAGCTAACTAATATGCGCGGCTAACTAATGAACCACGTTAGACTTAAATAGAAAAACTTATAATTAAGATTTAGCGCTATAAACCTTATTTATATATAGAAAAGATAGATCTATAAAGTTAAAATTAGGGCTATTATAATTAAAATAAATAATAGGGCTAGGTTTAAAACTAAAACTATAGTTTCTAATTAGCCTCAAAATACTAACGTTATTAATAGATAGGATCTATATAGAAAGGTCTTATCTATAATATAAGGTTATTAGAAATCAAATAATAAGATTATTGAAAATAAACCTTATAAGCTAGTAATATTTACGTAAATAAGTAACTATTATAAGATAAACGAACTATATATATAAATAGATTTCCCTTAGCTTAAGTAGTTAGAAGAAAAGCAATATAATAATACCTCTACTATGTATACCTACTACTACTTTATTCTTATACCCTTTTATTAGTTATTTAAACTAGTTATAGATAACTACTATTTATATAAGATGTTAATACTTAGTTATTTGAAATGAAAGGATTCCCCCTATTTATATCGTCTATGATACCCCTACTATTAATAAGATTGATATTTTAATTCTATATCTTATAGATTATAAGCCTAGGAGGTTCTATACTACTATATTCAGCCTCTGGCCACTGCATAGTGATTTTACCTGCTCAAGTGCAATAGACCTTCTAACTCCGCGCCTCCTAATAATACACAGCCTTCGGTCACGTGATTATAACTTTCCTAACTATAGCCGCACTTATATATACTTATTATACTAGATAGCCTCACGATCTTTAACTTTATCTTAATAATAACGTGGTTTTTAATTATTTAAACTATAAAACTATCGACTTTTCCTCTCGCGCACTACCTACGCTGCTATTAAATACTACCTCTATTACCGCTTCGTCCGCTAGTAGTCCTCTTGTTTAATCGGGTTAGCTAACGCCTTCATAGTAGCTATGCCGTCGTTAGTAACGCTCTCTCTATTAGTCGGCGCAAGCCGTACTCACCGACGTTTAAGCCCTAATAGGCCTAGGCCGCCTAGGCTACCTCTACCTTAGTAATATAGAGGACCTACTCGAAGAAGGTCTACTCTATAGGGTATATAATAACCTACTAAACTTCTATTACTAAGTTTATTTACTTAGCTCTAATACTATTACGCCTTATATAGTCCCCTATAGGGGTATTAAGGTAAGCCCTCTTAAGGGCTATATTAATAATACGCTCTTTATATATAGCGGAGTAGTTAATAAAGGAGCGGGTTTTATTAATTATATTAAGGCTAAACTCTCTAGTAACCCCCTTTATATTATTTATATTAAAAGGTATACCTTGCTTAGGCTTAGCGTATTTATATATAAGGTCTAGTACTAATATAGTTAAGGGATAAGGATAAGGAAGAGGGAGAGGTATAAAGCCCTGCTCGTAATAGAGCTTCTTATACTTCTAGCTATAAGAACCTATTAGGAAAGACCTCTTTAGTTAAGGAGTTACCTCTTATATAGTAGTATTTACCTTATTAGAAGGTCGACCTTTTAGGTTAAGGAGTTATCTTATATAGTAGCTTTTATAGTACCTTACTAGAAGGTTTAGCGAGGGCGTTGCTATAAGAGCCTTAGTAGCCCGTTTAGCTCTAATATAATTAGCCCTAGTGTGGCGCGTATCTAACTTTATATAAGGGTTTGCTTATAAGTAATAGGAATATATAAGGTTCCTATATTATTTTCCTTAACTAGTAAAGGGTATAAGTTAAAATATCTATATAGTATTTCCCGAATTATACGTACGAACTAGGTAAATTTGTTATAGTCTTTTTGCGAAGGGGCTGCGGCGTAATTCCGATCTTAATATAATATCTTAATTAGTTTAGGTCTCTAAAACAATTTATATCGCTCTATATTACTTCTTTTACTTTAAGATAAATTATTCTTAAGTATACTAATTAATAACTTAGTAGTATTAAGTTCGGAGTTATACTATAGCGCTTTTATAAAAAGATTATAATAAGTTTACCTATTTTATAGGTATAATTTAGGAAATATTATATAGGTATACTTATACCCTCTACTAGATAAAGAAAATAATATAGAAACCCTATATATTCCTATTACTTATAAATAAACCCTCTAAGTATTATTATATTAAGTTAGATATACGCCGCACTAGGGCTAATTATATTAGAGCTGAATAGGCTACTAAGACTCTTATAGTAATACCCTTACTAAACCTTCTAGTAAGATAAAAGCTACTATACGAGATAACTCCTTAACTAAAGAGTATTCAATAGTATATAACCTAAGAAAAACCCTATACTGAATAATTATTAGCTTATACTATAATATATTTAAAGTAGTTAAGAGTTTATAAACTACTATACGTTCTATTAGGAAGGTTAATCTTTACCCTTTAGGAAGCTAGGCCTGCCTAAGAGAAAAACTCTCTTACTACTATTAAGCCTCTATATATTAAAAGCTTAAATCTAATTAGTCTTTTAAAAAATGAAGCTAATTTATCCTAAGTCTAGATAAATATAGGTCTATATAGCTCTTTTCTATCTATTAGCTGTTGTTAGCTCCTAATAGCTCTAATTAGCTCTCATTAATAGCCCCTATATATTGAGTAGGGCTCTAACTAGTAGCTAGTAGGAACGGGTACTTATTAGTATATTTATACCTTAATTAAGGTTAGATAGAGTAAGCTGTAACTAGACTTTAGTAGATAAAACCTTAGAATATAGTATAAAGCCCTTATTATTAAGAATTACTTTTAAGCTTTCTAGAACCTACTTACTTATCTTGTTTATGAGGTATATATAGATTTTCAGGATTATATAAGCTAGCTCTTATTATTAAGTCTCTAATAGGAGTAGGAGCTAGTAGCTAGTAGGAATAGGTACTTACTTATAGATCTATACCCTTATGAAGGTCGGATAGAGTTAGCTATAACTAGACTTAGTAGATAAAACTTCAAAATCTATTATAATATAGTTATTATTAAGGATTACCTTTAAGCTTTAGAGGCTCTCCTTATTTATCTTCTTTATAAGGTACCTATAGATTTAAAGTAGTATATAAGCTATAAAAATAAATAGCTACTCCTTGGTATAGCCTATAGTATACCTACCTCCTATTCTTTATTATCTATCTTAGTATTATAAAGTCATAAGTAAACTCTATTTATAGACCTCTCCTATTAGTAATACCTTCTAGGCGGGAAGTCTTATTGTTAAGAAGGCCCCTTAGGTTTAATTATCTTTTATTATAAAATGTATCTTAATAATAGCCTCATTACCTCTTCTTTATTATATATACTCTTTATTTTATTATACTCCTTAGTATAGCTAAAACTATCCTCCTTATCAAGGTAGGTATAAGAGGTTATTATAATATATTCTCTTAAGTGTATTATAATTACTTTCCTTAACTAGTAGAGGGTATAGGTCAATATACCCATATAGTATTTCCCGAATTATACCTACGAACTAGGTAAATTTATTATAATCTTTTTAGAAAGGGGCTGCGGCGTAATTCCAAGCTCAATAATTATTATTTAGTTAAATCCTTATACTACTAATCTAGCCTTTTATTTAGTTATTTTATTCTTCCTATCCCATTTAACTTTATATACCTACCTAGTACCTAAGGGGGTCGGTCTTATTACGGCGTAAATCAACTAAGTCCTAGGTATATTAGTTATTTAGTTTAGAAATGTCAGATTATATAGCCTTTTACTATTCTAACTCATTATTAGAAGCTCTAGCCCATTAATAAGTATTAGGTTCTAATATGTTAGTATTTAGAACTAATTTATTATTATTACTCAATTTATTAACTTCATTATTATAAAGTCTCAGAGGTTTAGTAGTAGTTATACTATTATTATTATTATTATTACTATTTGCTATAGCTAATTTATCTATAAAGTTATTATTACTACTACTTATAGTAGTATTAATAGTTAGGATATTGCGTATTATCAATATCTATAGTAACTTTATTACTATTATTATCATTATTATTATTCTTATTATTATTACTAATAGATATTATTTTATAAGGGAAGTTATTTTTAATAATAACTAGATCTCGAGTCCATAGTAGTTTTTTAGTTTCTAACCCTATATTAAGCAGAGTTAACACTAAAACCTATTCTATAATACCTCTAGGGGATAGTTTAGATACATTAGTTTCATTCTTATGATATACTAAGGATCTAAAAACCCTTATATAACTTATTACGCTTAGTTTTATATTCTATTTTGTATAGTGTTATATAGCCTTTAGAACTATTAGGTGTTCTATTATATAAATATATAGCTATATATATAGCGTTACCCTAGAGTTCTAGAGGTAAATAACTATTATATAATAATAGCCTTGCTTTATTCAATAAAGTCCTATTTATATATTAAGTAGACTCGTTCTATTCTAGTATATAGGGGCTAGAAGTTTAATGTATCACAGCAGAGCTAGCTAATTTAAGCTTAAATCGTTTATTTATCTATTTAGTACTATTATCTATACTTAATACTATAGGCCTTTTATTGCTAGGGCTATTAGCTTCTACTATTAATTTAACTAAAGAAAAACATTATATACTTCATTTTTAGTAATTAATAATTTATCGTCTAAGTACTTAAAGCTTTTATTATTATAAGATATAGGGCTTATAGGACTATATAAGTCACTACATACCTTTTATAAATATCTAGTAGTCTTTTTACTTTTAGACCATTTATTAACTTTATTAGTTATATTAGCTTTATTATATTAAGTTCGTAGTTATATTATAGCCCCTTCATACAAAGACTATAATGAATTTACCTAGCTTATAGGTATAATTCGGAAAATACTATATAGGTATTTTACTTATACCTTCTACTGGTTAACAAAAATAATCTACTTAGAACTAAACCCTCTAAATATTATAAATTCAGTTGCGCACTATACTAGGGCTAATTATATCAGAGCTAAACGGGCTACTAAGGCTCTTATAGCCTAGAAAAGCTACTATATGAGATAACTCCTTAACCTAAAAGGTCGACCTTCTAGTAAGGTACTATAAACGCTACTATATAAGAGATAACTCCTTATTAATAGGTATATATAAGTATAGATAACGTGGTTAATAGGCGAGCTGCCTAGACAAGCGAGCTACCTACCTAACCATAACTATAGGATATTTCTAACTAATATATAATACCTCGGAAATTAATTAAATTCAAACTACTTAGAAACCTCTTTATTAGACGTCTTTTTAATAAATTAATATATATATATATATATATTATAACTAGTATTCCCATAGATACTATATTAATATTAGCCTATCTTACCTGTTAGTTAGTAACTACTATTTTAATATATTTCCTCCTTAATCTAAGTTATTACCTCTCTCTATCATTAAATATCCCTTACCTTAGTTATAATAAGACTCCCTCTTGATCTAAGCTAGGCTTTTTGCGCCCTTTAGTATTAGCTAGGTAGGTTATTCTACTTCTAAAGGATTTTATTCTTAAACCTTAGTGAAGTAATTTAATATATAAATCCCTATACTCTTTTTAATAAACATTCTATAGCTTTAATAATTAAAATTAGAGAGCTATTTTAATAATAAGAGATCCTCTTTTTAATAAATTTAGATTAAGAAAACGCCTTAGTTAAGTTATTTAATATCTAGGAAGTTTAAGCTAGGGATGTTATTAATAAGGATCCTAGAGGTATTAGAGTATATAACTTTATATTAAGCTTAGATAGTATACTCTCTATATTGAAAAGTATAAGCCTAGTGTCTCTAAATCCTCCCTAGATATTCCTTCTATAAATACTTATATAAATACTTTATAAAATATAAGGAAGACGTCCTCTTTTATAATATAAGTATTACCTTATTAAATCTTTTCCTTAATTCCTTAGCTATAAGCCTTCTTTAGTAGCTTAAGATACCTAATATCTAGGGACTAAAGTAGATAAGATAAATAAGCTAGTATGTAGAGTATAATAATATTATTTTCCTTATAATATATCTTAAAGTTAGTAATATAATAACTTTTATACCTATTAATAATAAAGAGACGATAACTACTACTTATACGTAGTTTTATATATGAATTAAAGTACTATAGCTAATCTAGGCCTCTTTTATTTATTATTTACTTATTTTTAGATATTATAATTACCTAGTTATATAAGAGACTAGTTTTAATATACTAAGTAGTGAGTTAATATTAGCTTATAATAATAATATAAGGTAGAACGCTATAGCCTAACGAACTAATAGCTTAAATAACTATAACCTATTTATAATTACTAGACTATATTGTCTTTCTATTTAAAAACCTTTTAGCGCCTATTATAACTATTCTAGATATAATCTAGCTTATTATAAACCTAGTCTTTTTAAAGTTATAAATATCTAAGTCTATAATATTATGATTTATGACTATATTTACTATAAGACGAAACTATATATATATATTATATCTAGATCTTTATATTAAGCCTTTTTATAGTTATATTTATTACTTAATAAAGTCTAAAGCCTAGTACTTCCTAACTAGGGGTATATCGTACTTACCGAGTAGTTAATTAGCTATATCTTCTATATTATTAATATAGGGAGGAATCTAGGTTAAGAATGTACTTAACTAGCTTCTCTTCTTTTAATAGTATAAGCTTTTTTAAGTTTAGCATAATATCCTATTATATAGGTATACTTTTTAATTAGGTAACTAAGGTCCTAGGAGGGACTAAGTAGATTCTAGCTACTACTCGAATACTAAGATTTAGGGTTTAATTAATAGCCTAAATAGCTAGGTTTAATTAAGCTTCTTTAGTCTATAATATTACTATTTTACTATAGTATCGCATAGGTTATAAGATAGAAGATAGTATAGTTACAATTAGGTAGGTAGCTCGCTTATCTAGGCAGCTCGCTTATTGACCACGTTATAGTTAGGAGAGGATTATATAACCGAAGGCTATATATTATTAAGAGGCGTGGAGTTAGAAGGTCTATTATACTTAAGTAGGTAAAATCACTATATAGTAGCTAGAGGCTATATATAACTATACTAAGCCTAAGCGAGGTATATCTTCTAATATAAATAATATATAAGGGATTACTAGAGAGTTTAGTATTAGTATAATTAATAAAACCTACTTCTTTATGAACTACTCTGCTATATATAAAGAGTATATTATTAATATAGCTCTTAAGAGAGCTCTCCTTAGTACCCCTATAAGGAAACCTAAGACTTATAAATATATTATAAATAAGTAAGTAAACTTAGTAAGAGAAGTTATATAAGTTGAGTTCGGAATTACGCCGCAGCCCCTTCGCAAAAAGACTATAGCAAATTCACCTAGTTCGCAGGTATAATTCGGGAAATACTATATAGGTATTTTAACCTATACCCTCTACTAGTTAAGGAAAATAATATAGGAACCCTATACGTTCCTACTACTCGTAAGCAAACCCTTTAAATATCGTATAAAGTCGGATACGCGCCGCACCGGGGCTAATTATATCGGAGCTAAACGGGCTACTAAGGCTCTCATAGCCTAGAAACGCCCTCGCTAAACCTTCTAGTAAGGTACTGCGAAAGCTACTATATAAGATAACTCCTTAACTAAAGAGGTCTTTCCTAAGAGGTTCTTATAGCTAGAAGTATAAGAAGCTCTATAAGCAGGGCCTTATACCTCTCCCTCTTCCTTATTTTTATCCCTTAACTATATTAGTACTAGAACTTATATATAAAAACGCTAAGCCCGCGCAAGGTATACCCTTTAATACTAATAACGCGCGAGAGCTTATTAGAGAGTTTAGTATTAATATAATTAATAAAACCCGCTCTTCTTTTAACTACTCTATTATATATAGAAAGTATATTATTAATATAGCCCTTAAGAGGGCTCTTATTAATACCCCTAGAGGGGATACTTATTTTTATATTATAGCTAAGTAAGTAGACTTAGTAATAGAAGCTAGGTAGGTTATTATATAGCCTATAGAGTAGCCCTTCTTTAATTAAGTCCTCCGCACTATTAAGGCAGAGGTAGCCTAAGCCTATTAGGGGAACGTTAGTAAGTATAGCTTATATTAACTACTTTAATATAGAGAGAGCGTTACTAATAATAGCATAGTGAAGATAGTAATAACTAGCGGAGAAAGCGGTAATAGAGGTAGTATTAGCGGCGTAGGTAGTACGCGAGAGGATAAGTCGATAGTTTTATAATCTATTAAATAATCAAAAACCACGTTAGTATTAATATAAAGTTAGAGATCGTGAGGCTATCAACGGGCACGTATAAGTGCGGCTATAGTTAGGAAAGTTATAATCACGTGACTAAAGGCTATATATTATTAGGAGGCGCGGAGTTAGAAGGTCTATAGCACTTAAGCAGGTAAAATCACTATCCAGTGGCCAGAGGCCAGTTATATAAGTTAAAGTAGACCCTATAGAGTAGCCCTTCTTTAAGCAGGTCCTCTATATTAAGTTTGGAATTACGCCGCAGCCCCTTTACTCACCTAGTTTATAGGTATAATTTAGGAAATACTATATAAGTATTTTAACCTATACCCTCTACTAGTTAAGGAAAACAATATAGGAACCCTATATATTCTTACTACTTATAAGTAAACCCTCTAAATATTACTATATAAAGTTAGCCGCGCGCTATACTAGGGCTAATTATATTAGAGCTAAACGAGCTACTAAGGCTCTCGTAGTAACGCCCTCGCTAAACCTTCTAATAAGGTAAAAGCTACTATACGAGATAACTCCTCAACCGCAGGTCCTCTATATTACTAAGGCAGAAGTATCCTATTAGGGGAATATTAATAAGTATAGCTTATGCTAACTATTAGAGAGAGCGTTACTAATAATAGTATAGCTAGCGGATAAAGTAGTAATAGAGGCGGTATGAGTAGCGCAGGTAGTATATAAGAGGATAACTTAATAGGCTTATAGTTTATAGTAATTAAATAATTAAAACCTATATTATTATTAAAGTATAAAGTTAAAGATCATAAGGCTATAGGTATATTTAAGTGCGGCTATAGTTAAGAGAGTTCTAATTATGTAACTAAAGGCTATATATATTATTAGGAGGCGCGGGGTTAGAAGGTCTATTGTGCTTAAGTTATTATATATTTTATAGTTTAAAAAATTAGCTTTATTAAACTTCTAAAAATAGGTTTAAATAAAAGTAGTGATTATTATTATAGGTATTATTCTTATAATTCTTATACCATAATCCCTTAGGCTTTTTCTACTTAGTTTTACTTATTTTATAAGTTTTATTAGGCTTATTAGTCTCGTTATAATTATTACTAGACCCTTTATAAGAATTAGTAAGGAATAAATCCGTTTAGGTTTATCTAGAATACTATCTATAAGGGTAGTTATAGTATATAAATCCGATTTATTTCAAAGGTATTAAGTTATATTAGATATAAACGTTTCGAATCTATTATTATTTAAGCTATTTAAAATCTAGGCCAGTAATAAATCCTTAGGTTTATATAACATACGTGCTTTTAGCTCCTTAGATATTTCTTTAACTTTATTCAGGTATTCTTCTATATTATTATCGTAGTTAGGGCCTCTGGCTACTACATAGTGATTTTACCTGCTCAAGTGCAACAGACCTTCTAACTCCGCGCCTCCTAATAATATATAGCCTTCGGTCACGTGATCGTAACTTTCCTAACTATAGCTATACTTATACGTGCCCGTTATACTAGATAGCCTTATAATCTTTAACTTTATATTAATAATAACGTGGTTTTTAATTATTTAAACTACGAAACTATTGACTTTTCCTCTCGCGCACTACCGGCGCTGCTAATACTACCTCTATTACTGCTTCGTCCGCTAGAAGTTATTACTATCTTTATAGCTATATTATTATTAGCAATGCTCTCTCTATTTAGTGCAAGCCGTACTTTCTAATGTTCGCCTAGGCTACCTAGGCTACCTCTGCCTTAGTAATACAGAGGACTTACTTAAAGAAGGGCTACTCTATAGGGTATATAATAACCTACTAAACTTCTACTACTAAGTTTACTTACTTAGCTCTAATACTATTATACTTTATAAAGTCCCCTATAGGGGTATTAAGGTAAGCCCTCTTAAGGGCTATACTAATAATACGCTCTTTATATATAGCAGAGTAGTTAATAACGGAGCAGGTTTTACTAATTATATTAAGGTTAAACTCTCTAGTAACCCCCTCTACGTTATTTATACTAAAGGGCGTGCCTTGCTCAGGCTTAGCATATTTATATACGGGGTCTAGTACTAATATAGCTAAGGATTTATTATAGGTTAGATAAGGATAAGAAAGAGGGAGAGGTATAAGGCCCTGCTCGCAGAGCTTCTTATGCTTCTAGCTATAAGAACCTCTTAGGAAAGACCTCTTTAGTTAAGGAGTTACCTCTTATATAGTAGTATTTACCTTACTAGAAGGTCGACCTTTTAAGTTAAGGAGTTATCTTATATAGTAGCTTTCGTAGCACCTTACTAGAAGGTTTAGCGAGGGTGTTACTATAAGAGCCTTAGTAGCCCGTTCGGCTCTAATATAATTAGCCCTAGTGCAGCGCGTAGCCGACTTTATATAAGGGTTTATTTATAAGTAGTAGGAATGTATAGGGTTCTTATATTATTTTCCTTAACTAGTAGAGGGTATAAGTTAAAATACCTATATAATATTCTCCGAATTATACTTATAAACTAGGTAAATTTATTATAGTCTTTTTGCTAAGGGGCTGCGGCGTAATTCCGAACTTAATTATCGTAGTTAGATAATTTATTATTTAGAAAATCCGAAAATAAGATATTATTAGATATAAACTCTTTAGGGTTATAAGTCTTTTTTAATATATCCCACGCTATTTTAGTAGGCTTAGCATACTAGATTTAAATAAGAGGCCTATCTGCTATATATAATAACATAAGGCTAAAAGCCTTCTTAGATTTATTAATAGTAGGATTAGGTATATCCTCTATATTTAAACCTATATTATTACTAGTATTATTATTATTATCAGTATTAGTAGTAATACTAATAGGATGTTCAATAATAGTATAGCTTACTTCATTGATAATTAAATAAGCTTTAGTTCTAACTACTTAAGTAGTATCATTGATACTACCTTTAGGCTTAGGAATAGTAAGGGACTTATTATTAGAGGGATCTATTTTAAAGTAATAAGAGTTATTAAATTCAAGATATTTAATCTATATCAATAGTTAGGTATATATACGTTTTTAATATAATAGCTTTATTACTAATAGTTATATAAATATACGTAGAACCCTTTTAGAGACTAATAGATGCTCTAGTTTCTACATATATGATGATATAGGGTTAAATAGGGTATTTAAAGTTGAACCTTTTATTGGATTTATTAATAAATACCTTATATATAAGTATATTAGGTAGTAAAGATTTGAATATAGTAGTATAGAACCCCTAGGGCTTATAACCTAACAAGTATAGAGTAAAGGCATTAATATAATTAATAGTAGGGGTAGTACACACAATATAGAAGGGATAAAACCTTTTGTTTTAGATAAATAAAATAATAGTATCTTATATAAATAGTAGTTATCTATAACTAGTATAAATAACTAATAAAAGGGCATAGGGATAAAGTTATAGTAGGTATATATAGTAAAAGCATTATTAACCTACTTAATTTCTAACTACTTAAGCTAGAGAAAATCTATTTATATATATAGCTCGTTTTATTTTATAATAATAACCTATTTAAGTAAATATTACTAGCTTATAGTGTTTATTTTTAATAACCTTGTTATTTAATTTCTAAGTACCTTATTTAATTTAAATAACCATATATTATTGATATAACCTTTTTAAATAGATCCTGCTTATTAACAACGTTAGTATTTTTAGGTCTATTAGAAGCTATAACTTCAGTTTTAAACCTAACCCTATTATTTATTTTAGTTACAATAACCCTGATTTCAACTTTATAGATCTACGTTCTTAATATAGAAATAAGATTTATAACGCTAAACCTTTATTATAACCTTTCATTCTACTTCTATAGCTATAGGGACTACTAAATCAGGTAGTTTACTATTTTTACTATTCTGGACAAATTAGATTATCTTAGTAATTTCTAGGAATTATTAGTTAATATAGCTTATATAAATTAGATATAAGACTAGTATAGTTCTATATAGTATATTCGTCTTATATAGGCTTTAAATGTATTTTTGTTCTTTATATAAGTATTTTATCTAAGTAGTAGGAGCTACTTTTAATTATACTATTAAATGATCTAGTATTATTGGAATTCTTACTTTAGAATTTCTTTTAGCGAGTTTATACCCGATTTATATATTCTCTCTTTATTAGATATAAAAACTACTTTATATATATTTTAAGCCTATTTATAAGTAGAATTATATTATTTATCGTTCTTTTAAGTCCTTATAGGATCTAGCCCTTCTTAGTATATAAATAGTATATTTAAGGTACTCTATATACTTATGAATAAAATAAGTATATAAGCTTATTAAAGCTTCTCTCAAGCAAAGTTTAAATACTTCTAAGTACTATGAAATATTATAAGTACTCAATATACTATTCTAAAGGCCTCTAGCCACTGCATAGTAATTTTACCTGCTTAGGTATAATAGACCTTCTAACTCCGCGCCTCCTAATAATACATAGCCTTCGGTTACGTGATCTTACTAACTACCTTTCCTAACTATAGTTATACTTATATATACGCTACTAGATAGCCTTATAATCTTTAACTTTATATCGATAATAACGTGGTTTTTAATTATTTAAACTATAAAACTATTAACTTTTCCTCTTATATACTACCCGCGCTAATATTAAATACCGCCTCTATTACTACTTCATCCGCTAGTCCTCTTATTCAATCAGGTTAGCTAACGCTTTTATAGCTATACCGTCGTTAGTAACGCTCTCTCTATTCAGCGTAAGCTATACTTACTAACCCCTAAGGGGCCTAGGCCTCTTCTACCTTAATAGTATAGAGGACCTGCTTAAAGAAGGGCTACTCTATAGGGTATATAATAACCAGCTTAGCTTCTATTACTAAGTTAGCTTACTTAGCTATAATACTATTATACCTTATAGGGTCCCCTAGGGTATTAATAAGAGCCCTTATAAGGGCTATACTAATAATATACTCTCTATATATAATAGAGTAGTTAATAAAGGAGCGGGTTTTATTAATTATATTAATATTAAATACTCTAGTAAGCTCTTTTATATTATTAGTATTAAAGGGCGTGCCTTGCGTAGGCTTAGCGTTTTTATATATAGGGTCTAGTATTAGTATCTTCAAGGATTTATTATAAGGATAAGGAAGAGGGAGAGGTATAAAGCCCTGCTTATAGTAGAGCTTCTTATACTTCTAGCTATAAGAACCTCTTAGGAAAGACCTCTTTAGTTAAGGAGTTACCTCTCATATAGTAGCGTTTATAGCACCTTAATAGAAAGTAGGTTAAGGAGTTATCTCGTATAGTAGCTTTTACCTTACTAGAAGGTCGACCTTTTAGGTTAAGGAGTTATCTCGCGTAGTAGCTTTTCTAGGCTATAAGAGCCTTAGTAGCCCGTTTAGCTCCGATATAATTAGCCCTAGTATAGCGCGCGTCTAACTTTATATAAGGGTTTATTTATAAGTAATAGGAATATATAGGGTTCCTAGGCCTCTGGCCACTGCATAGTGATTTTACCTGCTCAAGTGCAACAGACCTTCTAACTCCGCGCCTCCTGACAATATATAGCCTTCGGTTACGTGATCGTAATTACTAACTACCTTTCCTAACCACAGCTATACTTATATATGCCTATTATACTAGACAGCCTCACGATCTTTAACTTTATATCGATAATAACGTGGTTTTTAATTATTTAATAGACTACGAAACTATTAACTTTTCCTCTCGCATACTACCCGCGCTACTAATACTACCTCTATTACCGCTTCATCCGCTAGAACTATACTATCGTTAGCAACGCTCTCTCTATTAGTTAGCGCAAGCTATACTTACCGACGTTCCCCTAAGGAGCCTAGGCTACCTCTACCTTAATAGTATAGAGGACCTGCTTAAAGAAGGGCTACTCTATAGGGTATATAATAACTAGCTTAGCTTCTATTACTAAGTTAGCTTACTTAGCTATAATACTATTATACCTTATAGGGTCCCCTAGGGTATTAATAAGAGCCCTTATAAGGGCTATACTAATAATATACTCTCTATATATAATAGAGTAGTTAAAGAAGGAGCGGGTTTTATTAATTATATTAATACTAAACTCTCTAGTAAGCTCTCGCGCGTTATTAGTATTAAAGGGTAT
>JAVHLU010001348.1:0-32306 GCA_036785755.1 Colletotrichum ledebouriae | reverse complement strand
TTTCGGAATATAGAGCCTTTATTTATTAGTATAGGGGTTAATATAGTAAAGAAGACTATTATATATAACGAAGTTAAGGTCTATATTATCTACCTTTTTATAGAGTATCTTATATGCTCTGCTCTAGAACTTAGAGTTAGTATACGATTAGATAAGTTTAGCCTTAAAGTCGTTATTAAGAAATACTTCTATTATAAAGTTAACGCCTATTAGTATATCGTCCTATATCTTATTAAGTTCCCTAACGTCTTTAATAGGGATTTCTATTATAAGTAGGCGTAATAACGCATCTACTACGATATTTAACGTTCTAGGGATATAATAATATACTAGGGAGAACTAGCTAAGATATTCTAATAATAATATAAGGCGTAAGTTAGACCTCGTCTTATCCTCCGACTATAGCGATATTTATTTAATAATATTATATATTACTAAATAGTTAGTAAGTACTATTATAGGGTCTCGTCTAGACGACTATAGTATTAGCTAATACTTCTTTACTACCTATACTAAGCAAGCTACTTCGAGTTTAGTAGGCTAATACTTCTATTTAGCTTAGTTAAGGGTTTTATTAATATAGGCAATTAGATATATATTAGTACGCTTAATAGGGTTATAAGGTTTCTATTTAATATAATTAGCTAGCTAGAAGATTAGTATAGAGTATCTATATTCCTTTAACGAGTTAAGCTATATAAATAACTACTTATCTAGGTTATAGTAGAATAAGGCGTTATTTACTATTAAGGCGTCTTTAACGTTATTAAAGCTAGCTACTTCTTCTAGCGTAGGTTTAAAACTTATCTTTTAATAGAAGAGCTTTCTTATAGCGCCTTTATCCTTCCCTTAAGCTCGGGCTTTAGCTAGTAATATAGTTTTATACTATTAGAGTAGTTAAATATAATAGCTATAGCGTAGTATTATATATTATAGAAACCCAGTTACGCCTATCTAGTACTTAAGTTAGCAGAGGTTATAAGGGTATTTAATTTTTTTAATAGTATTAATATAGTCTTAAGTATTTAATAGTCTAAAGGCGTTAATAGTAAAGCTAAGTAGCTTAATAGAAGGATATCTAACGAACGACTTCTTTACTAAAAGCGAGAGTCTAATATCTATAAAGAGTTTAAGAATCGTATCGAGGTGCTTAAGGTAGGTATTAAGGTCCTTTAAGGCGATAATAATATTATTAATAAACGCGTAGGTATATTCCTTATATAGTTATAGGAGTCTATCTATAACGCGTTAAGCGTAAGTAGGCGAATTATAGAATCCTATAAGTACTACCTTCGAACGTTCTTATCCCTAGTAGCTAACTATAATAAATCGATCTCAATATTCCTTCTTAATAAGAAACTAATAGAAGAAGGATTAAGCGTTAACTATAGTAATCTATAGCTTATTATAAAGGCGTTTAATAACGTCTTATTATAGTAGTATAGGGTATATATTAGGGATAGTAGCTTTATTAAGAGCACGCAGGTCTATAACTATACGACCTTTACGCTTACTATTTACGATTTATTATATAGCGAATATAGGGGCTCCGAATAGTATAGGTCTAGAGTTACCCTATTCTATATAGTTTTAAGCGTAGAGCTCGTCTAAAGTTTTATTAATAAGCCTCTTATCTTCTTTACTAATAGGATAAGGTCGTTAGCTAATATTTATATTCTACTATCCTTTAATAAGTTTAACCTTAAGGTATTAATCTTCTAGAAGGTTAATTAATCCTTAGTCCTTCTAGATAGCGGGGTAATATGAGATAACCTCTTTAAGGCGTTATATAGCTTTAGCGTCTTAGTTATAGATATATATACCTTCCTTAGTAATAACTACTAGTAAGTTTTTAGGCTTAGTTATACCTATCTTACTATTTAGGTTAATATTCCCCTTATAGATATCTCCGCTATTCGGCGTTATATTATTATTAGTTATGCTATAGTTAGCGAGCGCTTCCTTGCTAGTTAGGTTAGAGATTTCTACTTATTTATTAACTATTAGTTCTAGTAGCTAAGCGAGTATTACAAGCTTATAATTAGAAAGGCTAAAAATAGCGTAATATATTAGGTCCTTACGTAACGATATTAAAAAGGCTATTTATAGTTAATTATAAGTCTTTAGTTCGAGGTATCTATTAGACTTAAAGGGCACTAGAGTTCTAAGCTTAGTGCCTCTTTTAATTTTTAATAGGTAAGGAGCGTTATTAATAATAGGAATAAGCAGTGAATTACCTATATATATATATATATACCCTTTATACTTTAGGCTAAATAGAAGGGACTCTATTTTGCTAAAGGTATCTTAATTTAAATAGCGGAGCGATCGTATAGCGTAATAATTAAATTTCTTATAGCGTATATATTATAAACTTTTAAAGGGACTTTTAAATAGATCTAAGAGGGAATTTGAATATTATCGTAGGATGCGATTCGGATATATAATTCCGAGTTTAGAACGTTAAGCCTATTAGGTATATTAAAGTCTTACCCTATAAGTAGACTAGTATCTAGATATAGGATAAGCTATATGCCTATATAGAGCTTAGCAGTTATTATACGTCTATTAGGTCGTTATCCTTATATAAGAATTATAAAGGTTACCTAGGCGATAGTCTTAAGGCTTCCTATACCTTAGAGCTTAAATACCTTAGGTTCTCTTAAGAGGATATAGAACTATTATAGGCAGGCTTCGCTTATAACTAAGCGGTCTACGCTAGTATTAATATAGACTATAATTAGTAGTCTATCGCAACGGCCTCGGATAATAATTTTAGTATATATATAGCAGTATAAATATATAACTATATATTACTACGGCTTAATAGGACTAATAAGCGTTATATTTAGCTAAGGGGATAGAAGGGTTTAATATAAGAAGATACCCTTAAAGTTAGCGTATAGCTTAGCGTTATAAAGGTAGGTTTTATATAAGTAGATTCTAGGATCCTTAAGGAGCGAATTTTAAAAGGAGTTAACGTTAAAAATAGGGTACTTATCCTTATATCTAGGGATATAACCTAGAGGGTATTTATAGTAATACGCAGGTTAAGTAACTAGGTTAATATACTTAGGATTATCTTCCTATAGCTCTTAGTTATCCTCGTCGTCTATGCTAATAACTAAGTCTTCTTTATATAAGTCTAAATCCTCGCTAGCCTTAATATACTAAATATAGTTAAAGTCGCCCTTATCCGACGAAGTATATACTTCCTCTTCTGCTTGCTCGCGACTAGTACCCTTAGTTATATAGGCTAAAGGGTAACTAGGCGGTTAAGGATACTAAATATATTAACCGGGCTATTTATATTAATATTTAGGCCTTTGTTGTTAGTTAAATTAAATTTCCTTGCGAGCGGATAATAAGGGTTTAGTAGCTATATTAATAGCTTGCTTTATAGGTCTTAATAGTAATAGGCTAGATATAGTCTCTTTCGGGTTTATATAGTACGGGTAACGAGTAGCTATGATATAGCCTACTTTTAAGGTCTCTTTTAGTAATAATCGCGTCGTAGAAGTTCCTATATAGGTCGCCTTAGTAGAGGGCTAGACTAATAATCGCTAGGATCCTTTAGTAACTATTTAATACTAGCTAGGGACTATCTTCTATAGGCTTATAATAAACTTATCGCGGTTTATATTACTAGTCGGCTGAGGAATACTAATAACTAGTTCTATATCTATCTTATTATAAGTAATAGTTAATACCTTAGTTTAGCTCTCTTTAGTATCCTTATATAGTTAAGTAACCTTAGTTATCTAGTATTAAATATTACGTCGATCGTATATATTATATAGAGTATACCTCTCCTTAATTAAATATGCTTTAGCGATTTCGCATAGCAAATAAAAATATTTAAGTAATAACTCTTTTTAACGGTCTAGCTCGTAGTTAGGGTCCTTAAGTTCCGCCTTCTTATTAAGTATTAGATTAGTATAGTACTAGTCTGAGGTATACCTTAGCAAGGTTTAATATAGGTTAAGGGTAGCTATAGCTAGGTTCTTATTATCTAACTCGACGTAGCTATTAATTATATTAATAAAGCAATATATATTTTAGTAGATAGTCCTTAAACTACTATTAACGCGTATATCTTTAACTTCGTTATTATATAGAGGCGGATTAAATAACCTAATTATATTAGTCTTAAATCGAGGAGTACTATACCTAGGTTCTATAGCTAACGTTCTAGCTATTACCTATACTACCCCTTCTTTATCTATAGAGAGAAGGAATATAAGAAAGTTATAGCTAACTAAGAACCTATCGGGGTTAGGTAATAGTTTAATAGTATTTCTTATCCTAGCTAGTAGTTAAGGGCGTTAATTACCTTAGCTATTACTACTACTATAGCTAGGGCTACCTCCTTTATTATTTTAACCCTTAGGGTTGCTATTATCGCCTCTATTACTAGGATCTCTAGGCGGTATAGGTAGTAATAGTAGTAGAGGAGCGTCCTCTATATATTTAATATCTTAGTCGTATCCTTTACCTTTATTAAGGTTTAATAGACTAGCTTCTAGTTCCTAGGCGCCTATCTTACTATATTACTTACCCTAGCTATAAGTACTAGGGTAACTTTATAAGTTACTTAGTTTAGGTATAGGAGGGCTACCTATTCCTTTTCCTTAGGTTAGGAATAAAGTACTTAATATATCTATACTTTCTTTAAATAACGTGTAGAAGGTATTTAGGCTTAGCTCTAGCGTTAATATAGTAGTTATATCCTTTAATACTAGTTTAAGAGGTAGGAGTTATAAGCTATTTATAAAACTTCGTCTAAACTTATAATATTCCTCTAGAGTTAATAAGAGTGCTAAGAAAGCTTTAGGGATTATTATTATATTAAGTTTAGATATAGGTTTTAAGATATCTAGCTTATCTATAGCTTTAGCTCTTAGGGTCTTATAGCCTCCCCTCTCTTTATCCTCTTTAAAGGGGAGCGTTAGGTCTAGAGTCTAGCCTTATTTAGTCTCTATTTTAATATATTAATTATAATAAGGGAGATTAAGGCGATACTACTACTTAATAGTATTAGCGAATAGTTATAGGTTAGTTATCTATGCCTATAGGACCTTACCTTAAACGCGTTAAGCAGTCTTATATATTTCCCTATATAATATCGACTTTTAAATATATCTATAGTAGTTCGCTAAGCGTTATTCGAAGTTCTTATATATAATAGCTATAATACTTGCCTTTATTACTAACTTAAGAAGGGAATACTTAATCAGGGTAAGTAGTATATAAAACTTATCTAGGTATTGCTTAAGCGTTATTATAAAGTTTATAATAGTTAAATAGTTAATAGGTTCTAGAAGGTCGGACTTAAGACCTTCTTTAACCTTATAATTAGTAAGTAGCTTATAGGGTATAATTATTAGAGGTTTATTATCTTAGTAGGATGTTCCTTAGTTAAGGAAATCTTCGAGGTTTAACGTCTCTTAGGGATATCTCTTAATTAAGGGAAATAATAAAGGGTTAATATCTCTTATTAACGTTTCCTAGTTAAAGGAATAGGGGAGTTTAGAGGCTTTTAATACTATATAATATATATAGGTATTAACTACTATAATACTACTTCGTATAAACTCAATAGGGTTAACTATCTATATAGTTAAGTACCTTCCTTAATTATAAGGGATATCCTTAGTTATAAGGGGATATAGCTAACTATTAAGGTCGTGCTACTAATTAATATAGTCCACGAAGTAGGTAAAAATTATAAGTAAAAAACTGCTATCTATTTCGAAGGTTATTTCCTTAAAGGCAATAAGCCCTTTTATAAGGGTTAATACGTTTAGGTGCGTTTAACGCGTTAAACGCGTTAGACGCCCTTAAGCGGGATAACCGCGCTGAGCGCGTTCGGTATCAGGGTCTAACTAGGTATATAACTAGGAGGGCTATACCTAAACTTATTAAAGCTAATAACTATATAATCTACTACCTAGTAACTTATAACTAGGAATAATAAAAAGCGAATCCCGCTCTAGTTACTAGTTTTTACTCTAATACTATATAGAGCAGGAGTAGGTATCTAGCTTCTTTAAGACTTTTATACTTAATTAGTCGAAGGCTTTTTTAGAAGCTAGTATAGGGTATTATACGCTCTATAGCTATATTTATACCGCTATTTATAGCGCGAAGCCTACTTATATAACTATAATAATCTATAAACGTCTTACTACTAATAACCTTATTAAGCCACCTTACTTATAGAAAGAACTTTTAAACCTCCTATAGGCGCTCTAAACTCGCTTTAAAGAAGTAGCTAAGGTTAAGATAAGTAAATTATAATAAATAGATATATAGCGTATTATTAATTAAGAGATAATAATAAAGACACTAATCCCTTTAAAATAAGTATTTACTTATAAATTTAATAAGGATAACGTCCTTAATTAGTATAAAGCAAGGATCTATATTTAAAGCGATTAGTAAGAGAAGTCGCTCCTTAAATAGACTTATATAGTAACCCTTACTACTTATACCTTTAGGGTAGTAATAGTAATTACTATATAGTTTAACCTCGAAGTTAAATAATTTAATATTATTAACGCGTTCCTAAACGCCTCCCGGGACCTAAATAAAAACCTAATTATTTATAAGTTACTAGATAGCTTTAAGTAGCCTAGAAAGTATATTAAACTATATTATATACTCTATAGGCTAAGGGATATACTACTACTCTAGTATAAGGAGTTCTCCTTAACGCTTTAGTATCTAGGCTTTATATTTATAAGTAAAGACCTATATTCTTTCTAGTTAATTAAGAAGAGGGTTCTTATTATCTTTTATATAGATAACTTCCTTATCCTATTTTATAGGAACTATAAAGAAGTAATATAGAGGGTAATTACTAGCCTAAAGGAAGTATATAAGTTAAAAGAATAAGGCTTAGTTAAATACTATCTTAGAATTAGAGTTATTTATAACTAAGCTATATAAAAGATGAACCTTTCTTATAACTAATATATTAAGTAGGTTATAAAGAAGTTTAATATATTTAACTTAAGAGCGCTAGTAACCCCCCTTCTAAACTTATTACTCCTAAAGAGTAAAATAATAATAATACTATTAAAAGTAAAGAGTTTCTAAGAGAAGATTAACTCTATACTCTATTTTATTATTATAATCTAACCTAATATTACTTTTATATATTCCCTACTCTTAAGATTCCTAATAAACCATGCTCTTTATTACTATATTACTACTAACTAGGTTATATAGTACTTATATTATACTTATTACCTCATAAAACGCTTTAATAACTTAGGGGGTAAATAGATACTACTAATTTTAAGTAATTCTTTATTTATAAATAATAAGGAGATATAGAGGTTATCTTAAGGGTATATAATCTTACTCTTTAGAGGACTAATCTAGTAGAAAGCTACTTAATAAGCTATAGTTTTAATATTAATAATAGAAGTAGAGCTTCAAAGCCTTAAATATACTACTAAGGAGATAATTACTCTTTAGAAGCTATTTAGGGATATTACTCTTAAACTTAGTAATATCTAGAAGATTTATTATAATAACTAATAAATAATTCATCTTATTATAAGTAAAAAGAAATAGATCTTAATTTAGCTATAGTATATTAATATTTAGAATATATAGCTATAATAAGAATATACTAGAGAATTATTTAGTATAATATATATATAAATAAATAATATACTAGCTAATAGTCTTATAAAGGTTCTTAACTATAAGAAATTCGAATAGTTCTATTTACTCCTTAATCTAAAAGATATATAGATAATAATTATAATAAATAAGGGGTACTCTAAATAAGTATAAGAGGGCTAGTAGCGCATAATTTTTAATTAATCTATCCCTTACTTGCTAGGGAGCTTAAGGTTACTCCTATAGGAGTAAAAAGAATATAATTTACCCTAAAGGGCTACCCTAAACTGCTAATTTTCTACTATCTAACTTTAGAGGATTTACTTATACTAATCTATTAGGATATTATATAAAAGTAGTAATACCTCTAGTAAATATATATTAATAAGACTATTAACTACGTAGTATACTATAGTAGCTATATTACTAGTAAGTAGATAAGGTATAGGTATGCTTATACTAACTACTAGGGTTTTGAATAAACCTAGGGTAGGAAATAGAGTAATAGCACTATATATACTAGAACTACTAACACCTTAAAAGCCCTGCCTAAACCCTTATTATTACTACCCTTCTTTACTATTATAATCTCCTCCTTCTAGATAGTAATAGCCTTATAGAGCGTAGCTCTCTAATAAGTAAGGGTTTATAAGTTATATTAGAAGATAGTTATAGAAATAAAGTATATATAGAACCTTAATTTTCTAATTACTAGGTCCTTTAAAGTGTCAGCTTTAATATATTAATAAGCTATAATAATAATAGAGGTGCTTATTTATTAATAAGGTACCTTACTCTTATAATAATAATTATACTTACTTACTATACTAAGCGAGTACTTTCTATTTAATAAGCTTAAGAGCTTGCTTAAAATATATTAAAAGTAGTACTTATTAAATAGGGGTACTTACTCCGACTCTATACCTCTACTAGGGGGAGGAGGGCTTAGAGGGGGCTCTAAACTACTCTTATAAGTACCCTCCTCCTTATCTATCTCCTTAGGGATTATAATAATAATAAGGTTAGTAATATTCTAGTATATAATTATAGTAATAAAGGGATTATAACTTATTAAGAGCTATTTTCTTAAACTACTTAGGAGGGTAACCCTAGGGCTTCTTAAGCTATAAACCCTTACTTTTAGAGCTACTCTCTATAGGTTACTTCTACTTCCTTCTACTTATTATATAATATATTAATATATTATATATTAATAATAGGAAGGAATAATATATATATAACCTTATTATTACTCTCTAAGGGAGGAGGGCGCGCCCCTCTACCCCTAGCTTTATTCTTACTTTTAGTAGAGCGCGCTTTCTTAAGGGCTATAGCCCGACTAGTCTTCTTCTTAGGAGGTATTTATAAGTATATTAGTATATTATAATAGCTTTAAGATCGTTATGCGATATAAGTATATATACGTGCGTAATAAGGTTATTATTAGGGCTAAAGTTAGGTATATATATAGTTATTATATTATATATAGGGAAGAGTTCAGAAGGTAAGAGGGTAGCTAGGGTATTTTATTTAGAGTTAATATAATAATAGCTACCTTACTTAAGCTAATAAGAGATAATAGATTCTACTACTATTAGTAAGAGTTAGTAAATAAAGGGTATTATAATAATAATAGTAATAGTTATAAAAGGTAGAAAACTATAACTATTTATACTTTACTTATACCTAATATAAATAACTTTACTTTATTATCTCCTTTATAAATAGGCTTATTAATAAGTTATTTATAGATATATTACTTTATATTTAGGTATTTTAAGAGATATTATATAGTTAGGCGTTTTTCTAGCTATTATTATATCTAAGGAGGTATATTATAATACTTTTAGTATTACCTATTCCTAGTATAATATATAACTAATATTAGCTCTAGAGCGACCTTTTCCTAGGGGTTATTCCTCTAATTATAGTTATAAGCGACTACGTTATAGCTACTCTCGTTATAATAGAACAAGCTCTTTAGTAACTATGACTATGGCCCTATAGGACGTTTCTTAATATCTTCGTAAGGAGACCGAGAAATACGGAAAAGGGAGTTGGATAGCAACCCACCATGCAGACGAGACCCTAGTTCGAACCAAGCTACAAGGAAGCTTATCCCATAGAGACGGGGGTCGGGATACATATTTTGGCCAGATAAGGTTCAGGGATGCGTTAGATAGTAGCTTTTAGAGGATGCTTCGCGCAAGCGGGAGAACAAGTCTAGAATGTTTCTCCTGCAGGTGATGCTAGGTGCCCGTTTACTCCGGGGGTTCCGGAGTACTAGGTGACTTACCCTCTGGGCGCGGAGGACGGGGTCAAGGGTTTGGTGCATTGGACTAATGCTAGTTTTGGAAAGTGATACAGAACCGAGAGTAATAGTTTAGAAAAGTCCATCAGTCATCGTGCAAAGTATCCCTATCGGAAAGACGCAGACATGTTCAAGACGAGGTCGCTTATTTCTTCAGAGGAGCTCATTAAAGACAATCGCCAAAAACAGAGAGATCATCCGCGGACCGCCTTGGTCGCAACCACTCCTCATTCTGCAATTATACTAGAAGCACGTTAAACGATGACATGGATGAACAAGAGAATGGCAGCATTGGATGTCGAGTTACATTCCTCGCATCCTTTCTGAGCAGCTATTTGTTGAATCTTCTCGACACAACTCTCGCTGCATCAGTCTCTAAGTCCAAATAGCTCGAGCACTCGGCATTCGATCTGGTTTGCTGGATTAAATCCTCATTTGCCTTTTACCCATTAAATATGCTGTATGCGGTGGACTCGAAAATACTGCGCAAGTAGTATATTGACGTCTGGCTGTCACGGGGCGCGGGTATCAAAGACGCATTGGATCTGGTTGTGTCTTGGCTTACGAGCCCAGGATCCCTTTTTTGTTGTTCATAAAATCCCAGCCAATTCCTCGACCAACCCAACATAAGGTACAGTATACACTACGGCGGAAGAGCAGACATTGGCAAAAGCAACCAGTTTAGTCACGAGACTTCCGACTGTATCGTGTCAGACCGGTTCCCCAGGTGATAATAACCCAAGTGCCCAAGCAATCTACACCATTTTAAAACGCCAGTTTGTGTCTGCCTACCACTGGAATCTCATATTCTAGTCGTTTCCGAGGCATTTGGATATTATAACACAACATCAATCTGAGGGTGACTCAGGCATGTCATGGGTACTTACTGAAGGTTTTACCGAGAGCCGCGATACACATCTTCATCTAGGAAAAACGGGCTTAGTTGGTGATCAAAAGGTTTAAAATTACCATCGAGTGAAGTTAAGTAGCTTCATATTGTCATCGGTGTCCTTTGACATGCAGCAGCCTGAGGCGAGAATCGTGCGATTTCTACCTCCGAATGCAAGTACTGTAGCCTTCGGATTTCGTGACGTCTGAGAAAACTCTCGCCTCGTGCTTGGCCAGTGTAAGTGACAGCCCAGATATGCTCATTTAGTTCGCTGAAGGCCTGAGGTGCCAGCTCCGTAGGTGGACTTCTAGAGGCAAAGGGCATCTATCCGACGTGGTTAGGATGTTGAAGTCATTCCAAAAGTAGGCTTTTTGGTCTTTTTTTTAAACCTTTTTCTATTGTTTTCTGGTTTAACGGCTGTTCCGGGCGGCCTCCTCCGGACGAGATGCCCTTCAATCACCATGATCGGCGGCAATATAGCATAGATAAAGATTATCGTCTCTGTGTAGACATACTCTTGGTGATATGTTTCCTGTTCGACTACAGTCTTTATTTGGCATTCCAAAAAAAAGGGTTTCTCATTGGCTCAGGCCCACTAACGCGAGATTCGCTACTCATGCCTTAACATTCATTACTCCCACCATTAAGCTGCGACCCAGAATAATAATCAGCGTTTTTATATATAACATTCCAAACTCCGCATGCTGGCATCATCTATAGCATAGAGGTCACTATACGGCCACTACGCGACTTCCATAAGAAATCTCCAGAGCTAGAAAAAAGTAAGATTCCAGGGCTTGAACCTAGCAATCCAGCAACGGGTAAGGTCGAACCGACATTTCAGAGGTGGACAGGAAACCCCTCTGGGAACTAAGATGCGCCTCCGTCCCCGTTACCGATGCTGATTTGGAAGCTCTAGCTTCCTTAAGTACCCTCTTGTGCGCCTTTGGGCTTCTGGGCGGACCGTGTGACCCCAGTCGACTGACCAGACTCGCCTCTCACTCGGCCTTCGCGTTGTCCACGTGCTTCTTGCGCGTCTACTCGTGCCTATCTGCTTTCTGACGTGACGACCCTTTTTCTCCGACACGAACATTTCCGCCCAGCACACGTCTTCATCGTACCAAGCCGTCGATTCAAGATGGCCCGCGCTAGCTCCGAGCCGCAGCTTCGACCTGATTGCGACCAGAAGCCAACCATGTGAGATTATCGTTGCTCCTTCTTCTCCAAAGATTAATATTGCCAAGATATCCAGGGAAAGCAAGACGCCCGACGATGAGGGTACCCAAACCGCCAAAACTCCGGTGAATATCATCCCCGGATACAAGGTCGAAGACGATGGCGACGGAGATTACCAGAGGGTCTTCGACCTGGCATCAATCAAGATTAGCATTCCTCGTCTCAACTACTCAGCCCATCTTAGTATCACGATGCTCCCTGGCCTGGTCTTCAAAGTTGAGTACGACGGTGGCTTCACCAGCCAGCGTAACTCTGGCCTTGTCCAGATGATTCTTCTCCCTAAGCATGCCTTCAGTCAACCTGCTTCTCGTGAGGGACTCCTCAATGTGGCCAGTCGCATCGAAAAAATCATGAACAAGTCTCTCCGAATCTATCGCACATCCGGTGAGCTGAGCAACATGAGAGAAGTTTTCCACCTCGCCTACGAGGAGCTGCGCGGCGAGGGAAAAACTTGGATTTTTTCGGGCGCCAATCGCAAAATGTGGTCCATCAATGACGGCATCATCACTGCTTATAAACGCTTCTTGTTTAATAAGAGCAAGGCAAAACAGACCGATCCCAAGCTCATGCCTTTTCAAAACGCAATCGACGACGTGATCCGGGTGGTTGAGGTCGGCCTGCGCGACAAGATGACCGCCAAAGAATCCCATGGTGAGTGATCCGTTGTCCTGTTCCCACAACAGAGTTAATTGTAGCTAACGCCATGGCTAGCTGCTTTGTTAAATCCGGGACGAAGGCGTGCCTTGGACGACATCTCGGCAAATCCCTGGGCGCAGGAGGCCAAGCGCTATCGATAGTCTCCCCAAGTCGCCGACGGGGATGAGGTTGCTGGATTTTCCCTTGAGGAGCAAGTTTCAGACTTATCCTGCCAGGGACTGCCGGGTTCAAGCCCCGGAGTCGTCGTTTGTTTTTTGTTTTTGCCTTTGCTGTGCTTGCTTCTTTTGTCTCATTACGTCCTTCTCACTTTTTGCTTGTTTTATTTAATCGTCTCTTTGATTTTTTCGGACTTCCAGCTAGGAGGTAAGCAGCTGCGACATAAGCCTTTGAGTATTGACATAATTTTACGGCAGGTATTCTCGGCGGAAACACCAAAGTTGGCTGATTCCTCCCTCGAATCTGCTCATCCTTCTACTCCCATGTTTACAGGCAGAGAATTGGTGGTGGAATTCAGGAGATCGGTACTTCGATGGTTGGAATTCTCTGCGATGCCTAACAACATCGAGGCTCGAGGTCAGTCACCCTCACGGCAGAACTTCGGAGATCCTTGCCGTTGAAGGTGCTTGGCAAAACGCCGTGGTTAATTATCGGCCCATTGTCCGCGAATCGGATCGTACCCTAATGCTTTCAACCCCACCCTCCATCTCCAAGTGGTTGGACGCTATTCCGCTTTGGGATCATGTCCCAACGTCTCCTTCGACCACGCATGGAGGGGTAAGGATACTCGCGACGGCCTTGTCATTATTTGTTACGATTACGCTCTCGATCATGTGCACGCTCGATTCCGCTCTAGATAAGCCAGTCCTCGTGGACTATGAAAGAAGGCAAATCACTGATTTTGCTGCGAAGCTGACCTGCTTCGCCGTGCTCACCAAGCTTGGCGACGAATGCCTGCCGTCACCGAAATGGAGACGATATATCCCGAGCTGATCTGGCGTCGAGTCTCCCCTGGAGTATGGCAGCGCAGTATCGACGAGGTAGAAAAATTCTACTCCGCTATCGCAACTATCTACGAAGGCAGCAGTCTCATGTTCTTTGCCATTACGGGGCATGTGTCTCTGAATATCGACATCGCCGACGGCAAGTCATCCCCCGAGACCGACGGCGCCGTTGACCAAGCTTTGAAGAAGGCCTGGCTCGCTCTCCGCTACGACCACCCGACCATTTCCTCTCAGGTTACGCAAGATCTCAACACCGGAAACTGGACAAAGACGTACCGCCAATTCGAGGACGAGAACGACAAAGAAGCTTGGCTCAAGCAAACTCTTGTTCCGGTCTCTACGGATAAAACGGGGTCTGAATGGGCAAACTCCAACCCTCCTGCGCCCAAGGTTCCGACCCTGTTTGTTCTCAGTCCGCCTTTCCACAAAGATGGCAGTGTTCGCCGCGACCTCGTCTTTCGTTCGCCGCACGATATCATTGACGGCATCGGAACTCTGATGCTTCTCAACAACTTCATCTCTCATGCCTCCAAGGCATACGCTGAAGCTGACGCCTTCAGACTACCCATCTTCGACGGCTCCGAGACCGTGAATCTGAGCCCGCCTTACCGTGTGGCCGCCAACACCCCTCCTACCCTCACCGATGCTCAGAAGAAGCGCCTGGCCGAGATGGCCGCTCAGAAAGCCGCAGCGATGGAGGCACCGGGCATCGAAGTCCTCGACATGCCGTACAGGCGCGGTGCCAAGCTTCCCAACCGACATCAGCGAGTCGCTCTGGCCCTCGACAAGGAACAAACCTCTCGCCTCATCACAGACTGCAAGGCGGCTGACGCAACCGTAACTCACGCATTCCACGCCGCTATCGCGCTTGTTGTCCGTGACATCCAGCCCCGCGGCCCCGAAGCCAAGCGCGTCCGCTACGTGAACTACATCCTCCGCAACGAGCGCGGCAGCTGTCAACCTCCCTACAACTCCGCAAAGCACCCTGCCGCGTTATACCACTCTGTTCCAGGCCAGAGCTTGATCGTCGACCTGGACCTCCGCGCCACAGGCGAGGACGTGCCTCGGAAGGACGAGTTTCTTCGCATTGTCCAGCTCATGAAGGATTTCTACCATGGCGTTCGCAATGACAAGGAGCACTACGCCCTGGCTCCCGCGATCTGGGCCGCCGGCAACCCACCTGTACCAACTCAACCCCGGCCCCTGCCCGTGCCGCCACCAAAAACCCACCCTTCTGTCTCCATCTCCAGTATGGGCCGTGTCGACAGCATCATCGCGCCCAAGACAGGTGCCTTGGAGGCTCATGATCCCTGGGTCACTGGCGAGGAGCTCTGCAACGGGCTAGGTCTCTTCCTGGGCACGTTTCGTGACGAGCTGTGTCTGAGCGCGGCGTACAACGATGCTTGGCATACGAAGGACGATGTTCTGAACTTCTTGAAGCGATGTCGAGATGTAGTTTTTCATGGCTTCAACATTTAAGCGTTGTGTCTATCGCATCTGGACCTCATTATGATAAGGATCAGAGACTCAAGGTTGAAGAAAATCAAACATGTTTGAGGTTGCAACGACTGCGACAAATTTACATATCAAATTGAACTACTCTCTTATTCCAGGAATGAACATTGACCGACGGAGACAGAGAAGAGGCGCAGCAGGAAACAAATAAGCGCAATTATCCTAGTGTGCTTGATAACTCTTCGATTTCCTTTCATTTGCGCCGTCTGCAACAGCTCATTCCTCATCGGGCAAACGGGTGTGGAGACCTATAATGCCCGCCGAAGAACTTTCCCACCCAAATCAAAAACGAACTCGATTTGATCGACTCTTTTTCCTGTCGAAAAACCACCAAGAAATCCATCCGCCCCAGCGACTCTCTTAGAGTACGCTCAAATGAAGTGGTTACCGTGCATATGTCTGGTGACTGCCGCTGCGGCTTGCGGATCCTTCACAGCCGCCGGAAAGCGTTTGCGCGTCTGCTGGTGGGGGCCACGTTGAATACTCGATTTTGGCAGGTTGAAATCCGAGACTGGGAGAAAGCGAGTGCTAATCTTGGCTAGATGACGATTCGAAATATCTATTCTTCTGGGTTGCAGAGAGCCCCAGAAAACCCGTCACAGATCCTGTAATCCTGTGAATGAGCGGCGGTCCCGAGGCTTCTTCCATGGCTTTCGGCCTCTTTCAGGAGCTTGGGCCGTGCGTCATCGACGGCGTCAACGCGACAAAATACGTAAAGTACATCGCTTTCTCGGTATGCGTTGTGAGTAAGGATCTAATGGCCGGGTCTGATCGAGCCAACCTTCCAACGTGGAATTTTCTCATTCCGCGAACCCGGTTACCAACCCGGAGGACGCTACCTATGATATGTACAGCTTTCTCATCGCCCTCATGGACCAATTTTCGTAATATCCCCATCGAGACTTCTACATCAGCGGTGAATCACACGGTGGGACCTGGGTTCTGGCTCTCGCAAGGGTGATTCATCACCGTCAATCATCACCAATGGCGCAACTGGTTCGGTCTACCACAGACACCAAAGAGACCCGTCTCAATCTAAAAGGTCTTTTTTCCTGGGCAACGCACAGTTATCCCAGAAGTTTGAATGGTCGGAGACTTTCCGGCCGGATGTCTTGGAGACACTCCGATATACAATCAAACCGTATGCGCTGTTATCGAGTCGCACATGCCACAATGCGAGAGCATGTTACAAGTTTGCAAAGACTTGGAAAAAGACCCTGATGTGTGTGGAAACGTTCTGGACTACTGCAGAGAAAGAAGTGTTACTTCATCTTCCAGGAGCATCTCAAACCCTACGATTTCCGGAAGCCATGCCCCCACGGAGGGCTTTGCTATGAGGAACCAAACTGGATTGCTGAATATCTATACTCGTCGTTCCTCAAGCGCGAGCTAGGGATTCCCGAAGACACAACATTCGACATTATCAACTTTGAGTTGGAGCAGTATTTTGAGAAACCAGGGTGTGTCTCGTTTGATACCGTTGGCCGGGTAGGGGAGCCTTGATCAGGGAGGTCTCAGCATTGGCTTGAATGAACGATGCTTAAATGATTCAGAGATATCAAGTCTTGGTGTACGCAGGTAATAGAGGTTGGTTCTGCAACTCGGCTGGAAAAAAGAACTTGGCTCACAACATTCGTTGGCGCCACCAACCGGGGTTCCAAGCGCGCGAATTCCAAGACTACAGATGGGAGGGAGAACGACTCGGAATTTTGAAGCGCGAGAAGGGTTTGGCGTTTGGTGAGATTTTTGATGCGGGGCACATGGTCCCGGCGGACAAGCCAAAGGAAGCACTGTTCTTGATTGAGTCTTGGATCCATGGGGGGTTTAATTCGACTTAGATAGTGCATGTTGGGTTTTATTGTGAATCTATTTATGCAATCTCTATTTATGCAATATAAAGAGAAAGAGGAAGGAAGGGAATGAGAAAGAACGTAGGCTCCAAGCGGATTCTGAGTTGAAAGAAATAGGGACATCAAGTTACCAGGAATTCTTGCCCCCCGCCAGAACCTTCAACAGTGGAGGGAAAACACATTGAGCTCTTCTCTCCGTCTGCGAATCAGAAACTTAGCCGTAGGGTCCGGCAGCAAATTCATGCCAAAGGGAATCGACTGTAGGTTGGATGTCTCTGCCAGCTTCCAGTCGTACTTGAGAAAAAGATGGGCTAGAGCAATCTTGATCTCGTTAGAAGCGAAGAACCGACCCGGGCATGCGTGCTGTCCGTGATCGAAACCGGGATGCTTTGCGCTAGTGCTGACGAGGTGGGCATGCTTTTCTTCGTCGGTGTTTCGCATATTCAGGGGGCGGTACCCATCGTAGTCCTCGAGGTTCTCATACCAATTGCCATCCCACATGTGCGTGTTGGTGATGACCTTCTGGCCTTCCGGGCAAAGGTGCTTGAGGGCTCAAGATCCGCGGTAGCCAGTCGGCGCCAGGTAGCTGCAAGTTTTCGGTTAGGGGTGCTGCTTCAACGGCTTGAAGGGTGGGAACTTACAGAGCAAGACAGGTTTCATCCTCTGGGTTTCTTCAATGACGCTGTCCATAAGCTTCAAGTTGTAGAGCGCTGTCTTCTTCAAGCCCTCTGTACCCCGAACACAAACCAACTCTTCACGCAGAGGCTGGAAGAGCTCAGGGTGTTGCGCCAGGTCGAGCATCGTACTTGTCCGTGTAGGCTCCGTCAAACCATTCGATCGTACCGACGAAAACTACACTCTTGTCTCCGCGGGCCGAAGCTGCCCCATTCTTTGCGTTTCGGTGCTCGAGATGCGGCTTCAAGACTTTGCGGGCATTTGCCGAGGCAAAGCGAACTCTCCAGAAAGATGGGAGGAACCGGTGGACGCACGACCTAGCCCATCGGGGCCAGTGCCCGAGCTTCCAGCCAACGGAAAAGGCGGTTGAGGTGTAGTTTGAGGAAGCTTGTATTCATTCTTCTGTCACGGCAGATTTAGGCGCCCATAAACACGCGGGTAGAGAAGCCGGTCACTATGCGAATGATGTCGTCTTTGGGGACCATCTCGTGCCAATTTGATCTGGAAATCAGCTTCCAGCCTTGAATGAGATTCGGAACTGGCTCTCACCTTTCGAGTCTGTTAAGATTTGTTTCAGAACAATGGTTGCCTCATCGAAAATCGGCTTGGTAAGCTTGGACGTCGTGATAATCTCTGAGCTGCTAGACTCGTTTGATTATATGCGACGAGGGTGGCTATTTTCAGCGCTTGCATCAAATACTTCGTAATCTTAGTGACACCTTCGGGACACAACATGTCAGCGCTTTGCGTTGGTCAAGAAGACTGAGCCATACTTACCTGAATTTCCAGCAAAAGGCTCAAAGTCGGGGATGTATCCATAAGAATCCTAAAATGCTTCGCATCGACTCTTGGGTCGAAAGAGGTTTTTCGGGAGTTGTAAGTTACAGGCGGGTGTCAGAAGGTCAAGACGAGGATCGCTTCGCAATTCATTAATGAACTCCGCAGGCAGAACTACGGAGTTGCCCCATTCTGAATGCTGTTTGTACGGGTTGTTACTGGAAGCCGCCTTGTCGGTCGAACTCATTCGTGCGGCGTCGGTTGGTAAACTCAAAGGGCTTGAGAGGATTGATCTCGGATAGATTCGAGCTTTTGTGGCCGAGGGCGAAGAACAGCAGGACGAAGAGGAAGACAATGGCGAGATGTGGGATCGGCTTCTCGGCAGGAGATGGGATCGAGTAAACGCCGAGCCCCAACTCGAGTGTTTTGTGGGAGGCCATGACGGCAAAGGGAGTGTCATTGCGATACTAATGTTCGTCCGTCATCACAAGACTTAGGCTTTCGGTGTTCGTGTGTGCTGACAATGTCTGTTGATGCCGTTGACAGGCTCAGCAGTTCGAGCCGGACGAACATGTTCTGCTATATATCTCATGTTTGCGATGGAGTATCGTCATTGCGGACTCTACCGAGGCCGAAACTACGATTACAATTGTGTTTGATTCTTCTTCTCCGGCAAGGCAGAATGTGCACTGTTGTAACTAGGTATCATGCAATCGTCGTCTAAGACTTCATACACCTATCCCATGGAGTGACAGGTCTGCGTGGTTTTTGCGGGGCTTTCTATATAAGATAGCCAAGCCCTGCAAATATTACGCTAACCTTTCCCTTCGCGAACTAGATGTACTAGGGCATCGGAAAGCCAAGCTTCCTCCCCACAAGGCGGGTACGATTGCTGTCGGAAGTGCCGTTCTACTTTCTTAGTGGCTCTTGCCTTGATTTCGAGGGTATTTCAGCAAGCTGGATCTCCTATTGCCCGCGGCTGCCACGCATACCGTGTAGCTTTGGAGAAAAGACGGGGCGGGACGCGGCAGGAGGACGGCCGTATTCGTATTTCGGAGAGTTGATTAAGGCCCCCGAGTGCCCGATGAGTCGGGTTGCTCGCCGGTCATGACCGGGGCTGGACGGGAGGGTTCGTGCTTTGACTCGAGATTTACGGCAATGACCAGGTACTAGCCAGTCATTTGCACTCGGACGATGCGCGTCATGCAGCTTCCGTTTGGACAAATGGAACCGCCGACTTCTCCGTCGTCCGAGTTGAACACACTACTGCGGACTACCCCGGGTCATCGCAAAAGGTTAACCCTGATTCGTTGGATGTCGCCGTTGTAGTGTGAAACGGTGAACATTTGTTATTGACGGTGATCCGCATAGATTACCTGTTGCTAAACTCGAGGGCATCTCCAGATGAAACTGAACCATAGCTAATATATTGATGGCGGCTGTGGAGGAAAAACATCTTTGCACACCGTTTGAGGTGTCTCCGGTGTAAAAGGCCGAGAATACGAGAATCTAAACTGTGGTAGCTCCTAGTTGATGCCGTTTCCGGTCCCTCCAGCTGAAAACTTCCAATTGGCCTTTCTTTATAAGGCGGCTTGTCGCCAAGGGACGGATTGCGAGAGTACGTAGTTAGCTCACCGAGCATGTCACAACAAGATCAACATACAGTGCATACGAACCTGTATTTATCGTAGTTTGAAGATACGGGAAGAGCCTCCGCGAAATCTTTCTTTCGAATTCTAAAAGGACACTGACTGATGACTCCGTAACACGAGCAAGGAATATGGTAATCACTATGATAAGACCAAGGAACCGTCAAACACTTCTCATCAGACAACTTGATTTAATATAAAGATCCATTGATCTTCCTAAGTTAGATAAGCAGAGAAGTCGTTGATTCTAAATGTCCATGTTGCATCTTAAATGATGTTCCCAACACCACTGCTCCGCGAAGCATAGCAATGCAAAAACAAGGTCATGTTTATTCGGGTCTACGTCGAATAACCGTCATGACTCAACGCGCACACGTAGTAAAACTTTGCCATTTATAGCAGATTCAGCGAAGCCGATTTCTGGCACACATTTTGAGTACGTATTTGGTGTGTCTCAAAACGGTCGACACGGAGGGTCGACAGCTCCGCATCTTTTGCCTGTCGTGGAACTGCTATCAGCTGGGATGGATTAGCATGCAATGTATTGAGAAACGTCCTATAGGGCCACATTTATAGTTACTAAAGAGCTTATTCTATTATAACGAGAGTAGCTATAACATAGTCGCTTATAACCACGATTAGAGGAATAACCTCTAGAAAAACGTTACTCTAGAGCTAATATTAGTTATATACTACGCTAGGAATAGGTAATACTAAAGGTATTATAATATACCCCCCTAGATATAATAATAGCTAGAAAACCGCTTTATTATATAATATCTCTTAAACACCTAAATATAAAGTAATATATCTATAAATAACCTATTAATAAGTCTATTTATAAGAGAGATAATAAAATAAAATAATTTATATTAGGTATAAGCGAAGTATAAATAGTTATAATTTTCTATTTTTATAGTTATTACTATTATTATTATAATACCCTTTATTTACTAACTCTTACTAATAGTAGTAGAATCTATTATCTCTTATTAGCTTAGGTACGGCAGTTATTATTATATTAATCTTAAGTAAAATAACTAGCTACCCTCCTATCCTTTTAGCTCTTCCCCATATATAATATAATAACTATATATATACCTAACCTTAGCTCTAATAATAACCTTATTATATATATATATATATATACCTATATTATATAACAATCTTAAAGCTATTATAATATACTAATATATTTATAAATACCTCCTAAAAAGAAGACTAGTTAGGCTATAGCCCTTAAGAAGGTATATATTACTAAAGGTAAGAATAAAGCTAGGAGTAGAGGGGCGCGCCCTCCTCCCCTAGAGGGTAATAATAAGGTTACATATATATTATTCCTTCTCATTATTAACATATAATATATTAATATATTATATGGTAAGTAAAAAGAAGAATAATACCGAACGCGCTCAGCGCGGTTATCCCGCCTAAGGGCGCCTAACGCGTTCAACGCGTTAAATATACCTAAATATAATAAACCTTTATAAAAGGGCTTATTGCCTTTAAGGAGAAAACCTTTGAAATTTATAGCTTTTTTACCTATATTTTTTACTTACTAAATAAACTATTGAGCTCGGAATTACGCCGCAGCCCCTTCGCAAAAAGACTACAATAAATTCACCTAGTTCGCAGGCATAATTCGGGAAATATTATATAGGTATTTTAACCTATACCCTCTACTAGTTAAGGAAAACAATATAAGAACCCTATATATTCCTACTACTTATAAGTAAACCCTCTAAATATTACTATATAAAGTCGGATACGTACCGCACTAGGGCTAATTATATTAGAGCTAAATAGGCTACTAAGGCTCTCGTAGCCTAGAAACGCCCTCGCTAAACCTTCTAGCAAGGTACTACGAAAGCTACTATATAAGATAACTCCTTAACCTAAAAGGTTAACCTTCTAGTAAGGTACTAAAGGTAAACGCTACTATATAAGAGGTAACTCCTTAACTAGAGAGGTCTTTCCTAAGAGGTTCTTATAGCTAGAAGTATAAGAAGCTCTACTACTATAAGCAGGGCCTTATACCTCTCCCTTATCCTTATCCTTATCCCTTAACTATATTAGTACTAGACCTTATATATAAATATACTAAGCCTAAGCGAGGCACGCCCTTTAGCGTAAATAATATAGAGGGGATTACTAGAGAGTTTAGCCTCGATATAATTAATAAAACCCGCTCCTTTATTAACTACTCCGCTATATATAGAGAGCGTATTATTAATATAGCCCTTAAGAGGGCTTACCTTAATACCCCTATAAGGGACTCTATAAGGCGTAATAGTATTAGAGCTAAGTAAGTAAACTTAGTAATAGAAGTTTAGCGGGTTATTATATACCCTATAGAGTAGCCCTTCTTTAAGTAGGTCCTCTATATTACTAAGGCAGAGGCGGCCTAGGTAGCCTAGGCCTATTAGGGGAATATTAGTAAATATAGCTTATACTAACTGCTTTAATATAGAGAGAGCGTTGCTAACGACGGCATAGCTAGCAGACGAAGTAGTAATAGAGGCGGTATTAGCAGCGCGGGTAGTACGCGAGAGGAAAAGTTAATAGTTTCGTAGTCTATTAAATAATTAAAAACTACGTTATTATTAATATAAAGTTAAAGATCGTGAGGCTATAGGCACGTATAAGTATAGCTATAGTTAGGAGAGTTATAATTACGTAACTAAAGGCTATATATTATCAGGAGGCGCGGAGTTAGAAGGTCTATTACACTTGAGCAGGTAAAATCACTATGCAGTGGCCAGAGGCCCTAAATAAACTATATTAATTAATAGCACGACCTTAATAGTTAGCTATATCCCCTTATAACTAAGGATATCCCTTATAATTAAGAAAGGTACTTAATTATATAAATAGCTAACTTTATTAAGTTTATATAAAGTAGTATCTTAGTAATTAATACTTATAAGTATTATATATTACTAAAAGCCTCTAAACTCCCCCTTTCCTTTAACTAGGAAATATTTATAAGAGATATTAACCCTTTATTATTTCCCTTAACTAAGAGATATCCCTAAGAGATATTAAACCTTAAAGATTTCCTTAACTAAGGAACGTTTTAAAGAGATAATGGACCTCTCTAATAATAATACCCTATAAGCTACTTTCTAATAATAAAGTTAAAGAAAGTCTTAAGTCTAACCTTCTAAAACCTATTAACTATTTAACTAGTATAAACTTTATAATAGCGCTTAAGTGATACTTTAATAAATTCTACGCGCTACTTACCTAAACTAAGTATACCCCCCTCAGGTTAGCTATAAAAATAAGTATTATAGCTATTACTTATAAGAACTTTGAATAATATTTAGCTAACTACTATAGATATATTTAAAAGTTATTATTATATAAGGAAGTATATAAAACTACTTAGCGTATTTAAGGTAAGGTCTTATAGGTAAAGATAACTAACTTATAACTATTTACTAATATTATTATATAGTAATATTACTTTAACCTCCCTTATTATAATTAATATATTAAGATAGAGATTAAATAGGGCTAGATACTAGACCTAATACTCCCTTTGAAAGAGGATAAAGAGAGGGGAGGCTATAAGACCCTAAGGGCTAAAGCTATAAATAAGCTAGATATTAGAAAGGGCTAGAACCGATAAGAACTAGAAAGATAATAAATAACATAGCTCTACCTATAAATAAGTAAGAATATTAAGAGTAAGCTTAAAAGATATATATAATAATTCGTAGATCTAATCAAAAGAGATTATCTAAATTAGGCGCGGATTTATTAAGAAAATACTAAAAAACGAGGTATAGGGTTATTAAGGTACTAACTATAATAATATATATATTATCTTCTTATCTACTATACTCCTCTCTTCTACGCTCTACTCTATAGTCTTCTTATAATAAGTCTATATACTAAGGGAGTTTTCTAAAGGTTATATAGCTAAGTCTATCTTATTTTATTTTAATTATCCCCTTAAGACTTTTTATAATATTATAAAGGGGAGTCTTAAAAAATAAATAAAACTACTTTATAAAGATAGTAAATAAACTCTATTTATAGATCTAATTTATTAATAATATCTTCTAGGCGGGTAATCTTATTATTAAGAAGGTCCCTTCGGTTTAACTATTTTCTATTATAGGTTATATCTTAATAATAGCCTTACTACTTCTTCCTCTTTATTATACTCCTTATCCTACTCTAATCCTTAATATAGCTAAAACTACCCGCCCTATTATACTAGGCGTGAGAAGTTATAATAATATACTCCCCTAGGCGTGTTTTACTTAATTTAATCTTATTAGTTAACTCTCTACTAGATATAGTTTATATAGCTATAGTTATACTTATTTAAAGGACTAGGCCTCCTAGGATATAATAATATATCTATAAGTATAGTTCTTAGGTATTACTTAATAGTTATACTATAACTTAGCGTTTATAAGACCTATAACTAAAGCTAACGTCTAAGGTATTTAAGCTTATTATCTAGTATTTTAAATAAAGGAGACCTAGATAATACTAATAATTTATAAATAGGTTAAGGAATATCTAGTATAAGAGATAGTATAATATTATTATTATTTCTAAAGTTTATTATATTATTATCTATGAGCAAAGGAGTAAGAGGTTATAAAGGGAAGAAAGGTATTTTCTTAAAGTCTTCTTAGCTTAATAAAGTATCTTATAAAGCTATACTACTATTAAGAGTTAAGTTATAGAACTCTATAGTAGTTATAAATATATATTAAGTAACTAAGGGGATTTCGGAGTTAGAGAATAATATATTATCGCTTAAGGTTATACTACTAAAATATAGAGATAGCAATCCTTCCTAAATTAGAGCTCTAGCCTATTTAATATACTAGAGGCTATATATAAATCTATCCCTCTATTAAACTAAATTAACTATATAGATATTAATTAATAGGAGCTTTTAGAGTTATAAAAAGGCTCCTATCTTATAATACTACGTATTAAGGTCCTATATAGCCTTAACGAAGCGCTAATTACTATTCTAGTCCTATATAGAGTTATAATAGAAATAGTTAAGCTCGGAATTACGCTGCAGCCCCTTTGCAAAAAGACTATAATAAATTTACCTAGTTCGCAGGTATAATTCGGGAAATACTATATAGGTATTTTAACTTATACCCTCTACTAGTTAAGGAAAATAATATAGGAACCCTATATATTCCTACTACTTATAAGTAAACCCTCGTATAAAGTCGGACGCGCGCCGCACTAGGGCTAATTATATTAGAGCTAAACGGGCTACTAAGGCTCTCGTAGCTTAGAAACGCCCTCGCTAAACCTTCTAGTAAGGTAAAAGCTACTATATAAGATAACTCCTTAACCTAAAAGGTTAACCTTCTAGTAAGGAGCTAAAGGTGCTATAAAAGCTACTATATAAGATAACTCCTTAACTTAAAAGGTTAACCTTCTAGTAAGGTATTATAAACACTATTATATAAGAGGTAACTCCTTAACTAAAGAGGTCTTTCCTAAGAGGTTCTTATAGCTAGAAGTATAAGAAGCTCTATTATAAGCAGGGCCTTATACCTCTCCTTCTTCTTTATTCTTATCCCTTAACTATATTAATACTAGACCCTATATATAAATATACTAAGCCTAAGTAAGGTATGCCTTTTAGTATAAACTATATAGAGGGGGTTATTAGAGAGTTTAGCCTTGATGTAATTAATAAAACCCGCTCCTTTATTAACTACTCCGCTATATATAGAGAGTATATTATTAGTATAACCCTTAAGAGGGCTTACCTTAATACCCCTATAAGGGACTCTATAAGGCGTAATAATATTAGAGCTAAATAAGTAAACTTAGTAGTAGAAGTTTAGTAGGTTATTATATACCCTATAGAGTAGCCCTTCTTCGAGCAGGTCCTCTATATTACTAAGGTAGAGGTAGCCTAGGTAGCCTAGGCGAATATTAGTAAGTATAGCTTACGCTAAATAGAGAGAGCGTTACTAATAATAGTATAGCTAGTAAATAAAGTTATAATAGAGGCGGTATTAGTAGCGTGGGTAGTATGCGAGAGGAAAAGTCGATAGTTTCGTAGTTTAAATAATTAAAGACCACGTTATTATCGATATAAAGTTAAAGATCGTAAGGCTATAGGTATATATAAGTGCGGCTATAGTTAGGAGAGGTGGTTAGTAAGATCACGTGACTAAAGGCTATGTATTATTAGGAGGCGCGGAGTTAGAAGGTCTATTACACTTAAGCAGGTAAAATCACTATGCAGTAGCTAGAGGCCATAATAGAAATAGTAGCTAGTTAACTAGTCTATAAAAATCGCAGCCTAGTAATAATTACTATAGTTTAGTAGAAAGAAAGCCCTAGTAATATCCTAGAGATTCTTCGCCTCTACTCTTTTAAGCTTTATAGAAGCCTTATTAATTTCTTTCCTAGGTTATTAAGCTAGCCTATAGATTAGAGTATAAATATTATAAGGGTAGCTCTTAAATATAAATATAAAAAGGGCTATAACCTCTAAATTATCTAACTCCTCTTATCTTATTAGCTTCCCTTATATATTATAAAGGTCTAATAAATATTCTACCTAGGCTAAAGTTATAATAAATAACCCTCTTTTATACTAAGTTATTAAGTAATTTATAGATTCTTAGTTTTATTATATATATTATAGGACTATTAGTATAAGCTTATCTTTATTTAATATAGGGTTCCCTTTAGATCTTATAGTATTAAATCCCGCTAAGGTATTAGTAGAGTTAAATATAATATCTCTTAGGGTAATAAGGGCTAAGTAGGGCGATATAAATAGTTTTATAAACCTAGGGTAGTTAAGATACTTTATAAAGTTAGCTAGTTATTATAAGTTATAATCCCTCTTTTACTTCTTATAGTTATTCCTTTTTTTTATATTTTAAATATTTAGTTCTTTTAATAATCCTTCCTCTCTATCTAACTCTTCTAGATTAATAAGAACTATTAAACTAGTTTATAAATTAGTATTTATAAGTATTAGTAAGTTAATATCTATCCTATCTAGAGAGGAAACCTCTAAGTTTATAAATTAAGGGGTATACTTAGCTATCTAATATTTAATATCTTCTTAAGCTATTATTTTCCTAATATCTTTATTTCTTAGTTTTGAGTATTAATTATATAAAATTCTATCTACCCTTAGTTAGGTCTAGTATCTTTTAGGAGGTATTTTATTAATAAAAGCCTTTAATAAATAATTAATCTAAGCTTAATACCTTATCTTATTAAGCTACTTTAGAGGTACTAGGCTTCTAATTTATATAAAAAACCTAAATTAATTAATAAAATAGAGACTAGAGGCTTATAATAGAGGGTCTATATATTAAAGTTCTACTAGGTATAGTTATCTTATTAAAACTTCCTTAGCTTTATATCTTAGTAGAAAGCTCCTAGTAATAAATATTAGAGTTTATAATTATCCTTTAGCTCCTCTCCTTAACTACTAATTATTCTAAAACTAGTTTCTCCTATCTTATAAGTTAATTAGTAAACCTATACTAACTACCTTAGTAGACTTAGGCGCTTATAGATAAATAAGGAGTATATTAGGGGACTTAGCTTTAATTTAGGTAACTATAATATCCCTTATATCTCTATATTTAAAATCGTTTCCTATACCTCTAACTATCTTATAGTAGAGCGGTTAGCTAGGCTTAATAAGCCTTATAATATAGTAAGTAACTACTAAGATATCCTTAATATATATTAGAGTTACTATTTTAAGTATACTAATAGTATTAAATATACTAGCTATAACTTATTATAAGTACGAGGGGCGAATTATCTCCTCTATTACTTCTAAGGTCTTATTCTAATATTTAATAAGGATATATTTTAATACTATATTAAAAGGGTTTATCTAACTAGAGGTATTATCTATCCTAAGCAGAGGGTATATATTATATTTAATTAGCTAAGGCTAGTAACTAAGCTTATTAGGAGGTCTAAAGCCTAGGATATCTTTATTATTTTATCCCTATACTTAAAACCTACCTATACTTAATTTATTAAATATAGGCTTTATTAAAAGTCTAATTTTAAGGATAAGAAGGTTTAAGGATCTTAACTCCTAGATCTATATATCTAACGCTTTATTATTATAAAAGATAACTTTCCCTATTATAATATATTAAGAGAAAGGTTAATAAAGGGAAAGTATAAGTAATTTATAAACTAAAGAGCTAAATAGAAGTAATATTTAAAGAAAAGGAGGAGCTATAGCGTAGTAATTAATATTATATAGTTAGTAAATAAATTAAGTTTAAAAGTAAATAATATATAGAAGGGGGAGAGAAAAACTAGAGGGCTTAAAGAGTAAAGAGTATATTTTTATATCTACTAATTACTTTAATAATATAGTAATTTATTAGTAGCCTATAGAAGGAATAATTAACTCTCTTCTTTTACCCTCCTTAGCTTTAATAAAATAAAATAAACTTAGGATAAAAAACCTATAATAAATAGAATAATAAATTAGGGTAGTTATATATAGGGAAAGAATAAAAGAAATAATAATTAGTAATAGCTATTAAAACGAGTAGCCTAGTTATAAATTAAATAAATATTCTCCTCTATCCTCTATTATTAACTTCTCCCTTTATAATAACTACCTTTAGCTAGCTATTTTAATCTTTATTTAACCCCTTTATACTTCCTCTCTTATATCTATAAATTATATCTTTTTATTATAGCTAATTATAACTTCCTTATCTTAAGTATTAAAAGTACTAATTAACCTCGCCCTTATTATCTCCTAATAATAATAACCCTTTAGGTCCTTAGTCCTAATATCCCTATACCTAAAATAAAGAAAAATAATATACCTCTTTTTATTTAATACTCTAATAACTAACTTTAGGTATTCCTTCTCTTCTTTTTAATATCCCTATACCCTCTAGCTAATAATTATAATTCTTAAGTAGCTATAAGCTTTATTTAGCTTTAACGTAATATCCCTAATAATAAATACTTAGAGGTAGCCTTTATATTATAGATATTCTCTAATAAGACCGCTAAGGTAATAAGGCTAGCTTTCTAGAAGGCTTATCTTAGTAAATAGGACTTTAAATAAATATTTAGAGTAACTAAGGGGTCTAGAGAATTCTACTATTAAGTCTTTATCTATACCTCTACTACTTTCCTTACTAGCTTATAGGAAATAAAGGTCTTTTAGCGCGTAGTAGCTATATATAACTTATTTATTTAATCCTAAGGTAGTTATAATATAATACCTTATATTTACTATAAAGAGTAAGCTTATATTACTAAAAACCTTATATTAGATATTTATATTTATAAACTATACTTCGAGTATATCTCTATACTAGGTACTTCCTATACTAACTACTTCTTCTATAAAACTTAAGAGAGTTACTTATATAATAATATAAGTATCTATAAGTACTATAGGTATAGAATTAAGTATAATAATAAGGTAAAGAGGAGTAGAGAATTTAATAATATTAAGGAGATCCTATAGTCCTAAATTCTAATAGATATTATAGTTATAGCTATAACTAAGTTTAATTTCTTGCTCCTTTATAATAAATACTATTAATAAGCCTAGGAATATTATCCTAAAGCTAGGTTTATATACTCTTATTACCTTTTTATAATAGAGCTACCTCTAGAGTTTAACCTTATAGAAATCGTAGACTACTTAGGGCTTTATATTATAAATTAAGGTAGGAAAATAGGGTTTCTAGATATATTTATATAGTATATAGGGGGAGCGAAAAGGAAAACAGAATAAGAAACTAGTTAGGTTTTAATAAGAGGTTAAAGCGAATATTATATAAATAGGTCTATAAAACTAAAGTTAAAGTATATCTAAGTATAAAAATTAATATAATTCTTTTTATAAGTATCCTTCTCTTTCTCTTTAGTAAAAAGTAATTTAATATTAGTAATAATCTTTTCTAGGGAAAAAAGGAGGAAGGGGAAAGAAAGGTTTATTAATATCATTACTAGCGGCTAGTAACTACGATTTTAATACTCTCTCTCCCTTTCTCTTCTTTTCTCTTATTTTTAAGTTATTAATCTTATATTTATTTAATAAGAAAGGGTAGCTTTAGTATTATTACTAGGAGGTTAAGGATCTTATACTTTCTTAGGCTTAATTACCTTATTATAACTACTAATAGATATTAAAGTTATCTAGGCTATTATTATATTAAATAGTAATAAGGGGTATACTTTAAATAAGTAAGGAGTTATTAATACTATCTCTTACCCTTATCCCTAAAGTTTAGGAATATTATCCCTAGAATCTTAAACTTTCAAACTAAGAGATAAAAGGAAGGGAAAATTAAAATAGGTTTATAAATTATTAATTAAAATACGTTATAATAATAAAAACCTTATATATCCCCTAGATCTTCTATTTTAATATACTCCTTTTCTTTCTCTTTTATTATTTTAAGAGTCTTAATAACTAGTTATTATCTAGCTTTTAAAACCTTAATTACTCTCTCTAAATCCTTTAAATATTACTTTAGTTATATTACTAAGTATAATAAATCCTCCTCTTTTTCTTAATTACTTTCTCTAGGTATTATAAGTTCCTCCTCCTCTTCCTTAGGTATATAATTATTATACTCTTTATTTCCTAGTATTAAGAAGACTTTTACTTGGTTTCTTTCTAAATTAGATCTATAAATATCTAAATTACTTAGTTCCTAATACCCTTTAGGAGCTTAAATAAATTTATAAAGTCAATTTCTACTAAATATCTTTCTAATAACCTTATTACTTACTAATATTACTAATTAATATAATAGAGCTTTTAGAGCTTATAAAAGGATATAAAAGGGGCCTTACTATTAGTAGTTAAGCTTTTTAATAGATAACTTATTAATAGAGCCCTTAATATTAAATACTAGTATTAGATTACTTACCTCTAGCCTCTCCTTCTTTATAGTCCTCTTATATTAATTATTATAATATTCCGCAGTCTTCTTATATTAACTATTAATTATCTTTTTAGCTTATTTTCTATCCTTATTATATTATAAGAAAGCTTATAGATATATTTAAACCTCCTCTTCCTTTATTATTACTAAATCCTAATTAAGAACCCTCTAGGTTAGCGTTAGGGTCTTAATAGGAGTAATAGGCTTAAACCTATATAGTAAATAAAAAGGGCTAAAGCTAGTTAAAGTATAAATACTTAATTAGTCTATTAATAGGGCGGTAGGAAGGTATAGCTAAGGGTTAATATCTCTCTATCCTCTAGTCTATATTAATAATTCTTAAGTAATTAGCTAATAACTAGTCTTAACTATACTATTAGCCCTTGGGTTATAAGTAGATATTACTTTCCTCCTTATATTATATTTCTTATTAGATTTAATAATAATATCCTTATTCTCTAGTCCTCTATTAATAACGAGTTCGCTATATAGTCTATAGTAGTAAACGATCTCTTTCTAGATAAACTTAGTAACTTTAGCTAAAATTACTCTCTTAAGCTAGTAGGCTTTAGGCTATCCTATTAGTAGATCCCTTACCTTAATAAGGTACTACTTACCTACTCTCTATATATCTAATAATATCCTAGTAAAGGGTAGTCCCTTTAGAGAGCTATAAGTCCTTATATTATCTATATATTAAGCTCTCCTCTTTTAGTAATTAGGGTAACCTTTTAAGGATTTACTAATCTCTATATATATACTAGCTTAGATATAGCGATTAGATAGTCTTCTAGCTATAGCTTACTTACCTTAGTAACTACTCTCTTTATAAGCCTTTATAATTAGTTTTTTCTACTACTTAGGATTATTAATAACTCGTTATAGTATTAGCTTTTAATTCGTTAGTCTAGTAAAAAGTAGGTAGTTATAAATATAATAATCTAATACTCTAGTGCTAAAGTTATAATACCTTACTAGTTAAATTCCTAGAGGGTATCTCTATATTATTAAATAGTAAGTAATTTATTAAGAGTATATAAATAGGTCTATAACTTATTAAGAAGTATATCTAGGATATTTATTATATTACTAATAACCTCTATATTTCCTACTAGGACCTCCTCTATATATTACTTATTACTATAGTATTAAGCTTAATTAAAGAAGGAACTAGCTTCTA
>JAVHLU010001347.1:0-32316 GCA_036785755.1 Colletotrichum ledebouriae | reverse complement strand
TCCTTAACTAGTAGAGGGTATAGGTTAAAATACCTATATAGTGTTTCCCGAATTATGCCTGCGAACTAGGTGAATTTATTATAGTCTTTTTGCGAAGGGGCTGCGGCGTAATTCCGAGCTCAATATAGTAAACATTAGAAATAATAATAATATTACTTAGTTGCTTATAGTAGATATTCCTTAACTTATTTATAGATTATTAGTATTATCTAGGTCCGCTTTAGTAGAAATACTAGATAATAAGCTTAAATACCTTAGATACTAGCTTTAGTAATAAGCCTTATAGATACTATATCGCAGTATAACTATTAAGCTACTCATAAGAACTATATATATAGATATATTCTTATATCCTAAGAGACCTAGTCCTTTAAATAAGTGTTACTATAGCTATACGGATTATATCTAATAAAGAGTTAGCTAGTAGGATTAGATTAAGTAAAATATACCTAAGGGAGTATAATATTAAAACTTCTTATACCTAGTATAGTAGGGCGGGTACTTTTAGCTATTCTAAGGGTTAGAGTAGGATAAGGAGTATAATAAAGAGGAAGAGGTAATAAGGCTATTATTAAGATATAACTTATAATAGAAGATAGTTAAACCTAAGGGACCCTCTTAATAATAAGATCACCCGCTTAGAAGATATTATTAATAAAATAGATCTATAAATAGAGTTTATTTATTATTTCTATAAAGTAGTTTTATTTATTTTTAAGACTCTCTTTTATAATATTATAAAGAGTCTTAAGGGGATAATTAGAATAGGATAAGTTAGACTTAGCTATATAGCTTTTAAAAAGCTCCCTTAGGGTTAGGGTTAGGGTTATGACCTATTATAAGAAGACTATAGAGCAGAGCGTAGAGGAGAGGGGCGTAGCGGACGGGAGTATTATTTATATATTATTATAATTAGTACCTTAATAATCCTATACCTCGTTTTCTAGTATTTCCTTAGTAAATACGCGCCCGATTTAGATAATTTCTTTTAATTAGATCTGCGAATTATCTTATATATCTTTTAAGCCTACTTTTAATATTCTTACCCGTTTATAAGTAGAGTTATATTATTTATTGTCTTTCTAGTTCCTATCGGTTCTAGCCCTTTGTAATACTACTATATAAGAGATAACTCCTTAACTAAAGAGGTCTTTCCTAAGAGGTTCTTATAGCTAGAAGTATAAGAAGCTCTACTACGAGCAGGGCTTTATACCTCTCCCTCTTCCTTATCCCTATAACCTATAATAAATCCTTAAGGATATTAGTACTAAACCCTATATAGAGAAACGCCGAGCCTGCGCGGGGTATACGCTTTAATACTAATAATATAAAAGAGCTCGCTAAAGAGCTTAGTATTAGCATAATTAATTAAACCCGCTCCTTTATTAATTACTCTATTATATATAAATAGTATATTATTAGTATAGCCCTTAAGAGGGCTCTTATTAGTATCCCTAGAGGGGATACTTACTATTATATTCTAGCTAAGTAAGTAGACTTAGTAATAAAAGCTAGGTAGGTTATTATATACTATATAGAGTAGCCTTTCTTTAAGTAGGTCCTCTATATTATTAAGGCAGAGGTAGCCTAGGCCCCTTAGGGGAATATTAGTAAGTATAGCTTATACTAACTGCTTTAATATAGAGAGAGCGTTACTAATAATAGAATAGTAAAGATACTAATAACTTCTAGTAGATAAAGCGGTAATAGAGGCGTTATTTAATAATAGCATAGGTAGTATATTAGAGGAATAGTTAATAGTTTTATAGTATATTGAATAATTAAAAACTATATTATTATTAATATAAAGTTAAAGATTGTGAGGCTGTGGGTATATATAAGTGCGGCTGTGGTTAGGAGAGGATCACGTGACTAGAGGCTATATATTGTTAGGAGGCGCGGAGTTAGAAGGTCTATTGCACTTGAGCAGGTAAAATCACTATGCAGTGTCTAGAGGCCGCCTATGGAATAATTATTTATATAAGGGGAACTTTAAGTATATCTATAAATTATACTAATAATATAGATAATACGTTATCAAATCGCTATATTAAAGTAATAGTAGTTATAGCTTAAAGGCGTAGTTATATACCATAAAAGCTATCTTTTATAGATATATACCTTTAGTATTAAAGGATAGGATATCTACGACCTAAAGCCCTTACTTACTTATATAAATCCGTTAGAGGAGCTTATATCTTATTGAATAATCGATTTGAAAAATTAAGGATAATTTATTATAGTATTTATAAGTAATTAAAGGCGTTATGAATTATATAAAGAGTACTATAAGAATCCCTTAAATAGTTAAAACTAGGAAAAAATATTTCATTTAACCTTTATCCTATAGATAAGGGAATAGGGGATATACTAGTTATCTTATCTTTATTAATAGAGCAACTAGATTTATATAGGATTATTAGATTAATAGGTACTAATTAGTATAGACCCTTAAGGTTACTGATAGGTTTATCTTATGCCTTAAGATATAACACCTTATTAATATTAAAATATTTAAGTATAATAGAGAAGTTAGGAGAATATACTAAATAGTAGCCTTAGAGCTATATAAATTAGGATTTAGTCTCAGGGCTTTAGTACCTAGTACCTAGGAGTAAAGTAGAGGTATAGAGCGTATATTAGTAGTTATTATAATAAAGGCGAGGACAATAACTATTCAGGGTAAGTTACTAGAGCAACTATAGCCTAAAATACTTAGAGCTACTATGTATACTTATAACTAAATACTCTTATAATTAGAAGGATAGAGGACTCCTTTTAAAGCCTTTTATAACTACTTTAGGGTATATAAGTTCTAAATACCTAAAGTCTTATATATAAGCGCTTATACCTATAAGGCCTTTATACTTATAAAAGAGGCTTAACTTTATAAAAGGAGACTTAAGTATCTATCTCTAAGGGTATAGATTAGGTATCTTATTAAGTATGATTTAATAAATTAATACTAACGATAGAACTTAGTAAGGGGTTAAGTATATATTATAAGAGATATAATATTTCATAAATAATAATTTAGTAATAGATTATTATAATTAATTATTAGTAGCTTAAGGATAATTAACCTTAAAACGCTTAGATAATACCTTAATCTAACTTAAAATATAGAGGAGGAAGTTAAGGTTTAATAAGAAGTCGAGCGAAGTTTAGTACAGTTAATTTATAACTCTACTAATAATAAAGTCTATAGCGAGATTAAAGTACTAGGAGAGATAATATTATTAGAAGAGGAGTATAAAGTAGATAAACCTTATTTAAACTTTAGAGAGAATAATTTAGAGGGTTAAATAGATATAAGTTAAACAGACTCTATAACGCTACTAAAGACTCTATTATTATACTTAGTAATATAGAGTAAAGGTATAAGGGTATTTATAAATAAATAAGGTTATAAGAGATATCTTAGTAACCTTCAATTAATCTCTTTACCAAGTACTATATAGTTAGTAGTATTTATAATAGATATAGACTAAGGACTAAAGGCGTTATATTACTAAAAGGATATCTATTTAGAGATCGATATAGACTCTAGAGAATCTAATAATAAAACTAAAAGTATATAAGCTAGGTCTATAATTAGGCTAGTAATTATAGATCTACTACCTTTACCTTATTACTATTTAGATCTTAGGAACTATCTATATAAGGAGGAGGTCTATAAAGCTAAAAGATTATATCTTGAAAGCTATAATTAAACAATCCTCTAGTTAATAGTTAAAGTAATAAAAGAAATAAAGATAGTAAAGCCTTAACTATTAAGAAGTATATACCTATAAGTTGGATAAAGAAGGTAAGCTTAAGAAGTTTAAAGCTTAAGTTATAGTAAGAGGTAGTTAATAAGTAAAAGATATAGTTTGAGATACCTGTATAGCTATACTTATAGGACTTTCGTTTCAAGTATTAATAGTAATAGTAGTAAGGTTTAACCTTCAAATAAGGTAATATAAAGTTATAAATATATTTATGTATATAGATCTTAATCCAGAGATTTATACAGAGTAACGTAGTTAATAAGCGAGTTGCCTAGATACGCGAGCTACCTACCTAAGTATACCTATAGGATATTTCTAAGTAATATATAATACGTAGGAAATTAATTCAATTCAAACTACTTAGAAACCTCTTTATGAGATATTTCTTTAATAAATTAATATATTTGTATATTATTACTAGTATTCCTATAGATATTATTTTACTATTAGCCCGTCTTAGTCCTTAGTTAGTAAATACTATTCTAATATATTTACTCCTTAATTAAAGTTGTTACTTCTCTTTATAACTAAATGTCCTCTACTTTAGCTAGAATAAGACTCCCTCCTTATTTAAGCTAGGTTTCTTTTAGCCCTCTAGTATTAGTTAAGTAGGTTATTCTCTTCCTAAAAGGATTTTATCCTTAAACATTCATAAGGTAATTTAATATATAAATCCTTATACCCCTTTTAATGGATACTCTATAGCTTTAATAATTCAAGTTAGGGAGCTATTTTAATAATAGGATATCCTCTTTTTAATAAATTTAGATTAAGAAAATACCTTAGTTAGGTTATTTAATATCTAGGAAGTCTAGGCTAGGAGTATTACTAATAGGGATTCTAGAGGTATTCGAATATATAACTTTATATTAAGCTTAGATAGTATATTCTCTATACTTAAAGGTATAAGCCTAGCCTCTCTAAATCCTACTTAGATATTCTTTTCTATAATTACTTATATAAATACTTTATAAAATATAAAGAATAAGTCCTCTTTTATAATATAGATATTACCCTATTATACCTTTTCTTTAATTGCTTAGCTATAAGCTTTCTTTAGTAGCTTAAAATACCTAATATCTAAGAGCTAAAGTAGATAAGATAAATAAGCTAGTATATAGAGTATAATAATATTATTTTGGTTATAATATATATTAAAGTTAGGATTATAGTGATTTTTATACTTATTAATAATCAGGAGGTAATAATTACTACTTATATATAGTTTTATATACTAGTTAAAGTACTAGAGCTAATCTAGGCCTCTTTTATTTATTATCTATCTATTTTTATATATTATAATTACTTATTTATATAGTTGACTAGTCTTAGTATATTATATAGAGAGGTAATATTAGCTTATAGTAATAATATAGGGCGGAATATTATAGCCTAACAAACTACTAGCCTAGAAATCATAAATAATTATAACTTATTTATAATTACTAGGCTTTATTATTTTAATACTTAAAAGCCTTTTGGCGCTTTTTATAACTATTCTAGACATAATCTAGCCTATTATAAGCCTAGTCTTCTTAAAGTTATAGATATCTAAGTCTACAATACTATATTTAGTAACTATATTCGCTATAAGGTAAAACCACGTATTTATTATATGTAGATCTTTATATTAAGCCCTTATATAGTTATACTTATAGAAAAAGCGTATTTATAGCCAGGGCTATTAGTTAATAAAGTTTAAAGCCTAGCGCTTCCTAACTAAGGGCGTATTATAGTTAGTAAGTAGTTAATTGGCTATATCTTCTATACTACTAATATAGGAAATAATTAGGAATCTAGGTTAAGAATATACTTAACTAGCTTCTCTTTATCTCAAAGTATAAGCTTTTATAAGTTTAATATAGTATCTTACTATATAGGTATGCTTTTTAATTCGATACCTAAGGTCCTAGGAGGGACTAAGTAGATTCTAGCTACTACTTAAATACTAACATTTAGGGTTTAATTAATAGCTTAGATAGCTAGGTTTAATTAAGCTTCTTTAGTTTATGATATTATTGTTTTATTACAATATTACGTGGGTTATAAGGTAGAAGATAGTATAGTTACAATTAGGTGGGTAGCTCGCTTATCGAGGCAGCTCGCTTATTAACTGCGTTATCTAGTCGGATATACGGATAGATATACTATCTTAAAGCTAAATAAACCTCTATATAGACTTAGAAGGTTACCGCTTTTATAGTAACGCTATCATTGGAAGGGACTTTGAGATATTCAATTTAAATATATTAGTAAGTGAAACTACCATTAGTATAAGAATTAATCAATCTTCTTTTAATATATTAATAACTACTACTACTATTACTCTAAAATAGAAGATGAGGAAGTAAGTTAATATATTTATAACATAAAAGAGAAATATTATTTTAAAAGTAGTAATAATCTTAAATAATACTTAGGTATAGAGATTACTCGAGATCGATTAAAGCGAAGGCTTTAGATATCTTAGAAGATTATATATTAAGAAGATCTAGAAATATCTAGGTCTTAATATATTACACTAGCTACTAAAAAAGACTTATTAAATACTAATGAGTATTAAAGAGCTAAAGCCTTACTAGTTATAAGTATCTCTAAGTCAAAATGCCTGTATAGTGTTTCCCGAATTGTGCCTGCGAACTGGGTGAATTTGTTGTAGTCTTTTTGCGAAGGGGCTGCGGCGTAATTCCGAGCTCAATAAGTATCTCTAAAGTAAATGATTATATACTAATAAAAAGCTAGATTAATACTATATATAGCTATTATAACTATACCTAAGGCCTCTGGCCACTGCATAGTGATTTTACCTGCTTAAGTGCAATAGACCTTCTAACTCCGCGACTCCTAACAATATATAGCCTTCAGTCACGTGATCGTAACTTTCCTAACTATACTTATACTTATACGTGCCTGTTAATAGCCTCACGATCTTTAACTTTCTATTGATAATAACGTGGTTTTTAATTATTTAATAGACTACGAAACTATCGACTTTTCCTCTTACGCACTACCCGCGCCGCCGTTGAATACCGCCTCTATTACCGCTTTATCTACTAGTAGCTATGCTATTATTAGTAACGCTCTCTCTATATTATTAGCATAAGCCATACTTACTAACGTTCCCCTAAGGGGCCTAGGCTACCTCTGCCTTAATAGTATAGAGGACCTGCTTAAAGAAGGGCTACTCTATAGGGTATATAATAACCTAGCTAGCTTCTACTACTAAGTCTACTTACTTAGCTATAATATAATAGTAAGTATCCCTTCTATAGGTATTAATAAGAGCCCTCTTAAGGGCTATACTAACGATATACTCTCTATATATAATAAAGTAATTAAAAAAAGAGCAGGTTTTATTAATTATATTAATACTAAACTCTCTAGCAAGCTCTCGCATATTAATAGTATTAAAGGGTATGCCTTATATAGGCTTAGCGTTTTTATATATAAGGTCTAGTGCTAATATAGTTAAGGATTTATTATAGGTTAGATAAGGAAGAGGGAGAGGCATAAGGCCCTACTCGTAATAGTAGAGCTTCTTATGCTTCTAGCTATAAGAACCTCTTAGGAAAGACCTCTTTAGTTAAGGAGTTACCTCTTATATAGTAGTATTTACTTTTAGTACCTTACTAGAAGGTCGACCTTTTAGGTTAAGAAGTTATCTTATATAGTAGCTTTTACCTTACTAGAAGGTTTAGTAAGGGTATTTCTAGGCTACGAGAGCCTTAGTAGCCTATTTAGCTCTAAGATAATTAGCCCTAGTGCGGCGCGCATCCGACTTTATATAGTAATATTTAGAGGGTTTACTTACGAGTAATAGGAATATATAGGGTTCTTATATTATTTTCCTTAACTAGTAGAGGGTATAGGTTAAAATACCTATATAGTGTTTCCTGAATTATGCGTATAAACTAGGTGAATATGTTATAGTCTTTTTGGGAAGGGGCTGCGGCGTAATTCCGAACTTAATAACTATACCTAATATAGCCTTTACTATAAGCTAACTTACTCGTTTTAACTCTAATCTAAGGAATGAATATTAACAAGTAGTAGATTGAATACTTATTTACTTCAATAATATAAAAGACCTATACCCTAAGTTTAGTATAGATAAGGGACCTACTAAAGATAGCTTAATTATCGCTTCAGATACTAGGTTTACTAATAACTTAATAAATTATAAGAGTTTATAAGTATTTATAAGTATTTATAATAAGGCTTTATAGAGGAGTTATTAGTTAGAAGGTAAATAAGTAGGATATAATAACTATTAAGTTCTAAATTACGCCGCAGCCCCTTTATAAAAAGACTATAACAAATTCACCTAGTTCGTAAGCATAATTTAGGAAATAACATATAGGTATTTTAACCTATACCCTCTACTAGTTAAGGAAAGTAATATAAGAACCCTATATATTCCTACTACTCGCAAGTAAACCCTTTAAATATTATAAAGTTAGATACGCGTTATACTAGGGCTCATTATATTAGAGCTAAATAGGCTACTAAGGCTCTCGTGGCCTAGAAACGCCCTTACTAAACCCTCTAGTAAGGTGCTACAAAGGCTACTATATAAGATAACTCCTTAACCTAAAAGGTCGACCTTTTAGTAAGGTAATATAAATATTACTATATAAGAGGTAACTCCTTAACTAAAGAGGTCTTTCCTAAGAGGTTCTTATAGCTAGAAGTATAAGAAGCTCTACTACTACGAGTAGGGCCTTATACCTCTCTCTCTTCCTTATTATTATCCCTATAACCTATAATAAATCCTTAACTATATTAGCACTAGACCCTGTATATAAATATACTAAGCCTAAGCGAGGCACGCCCTTTAGCCTAAATAACGCAGAGGGGATCGCTAGAGAGTTTAGCCTCGATGCGATCGATAAAACATATGATAACTATATTAATAATAGAGGCTAAATTACTAGCCTTATCCTATATAGTAAAAGAAGTATTATTTATAAGCCGCTTAATTATAAAGCTTTGAGATTAGTAACTCTTGTTATTAAAAGGTAAGATTTAAGTTAATAATTGATAAATAATTACTAGGTTAAATAATTAACCTAGTAATAAAAGAACTAGAGCGCTTAAAATCACAACTTTATTATATATAGATTTATTATTATTGGCTATAATAAGAGGTTAAAGAAGGATAAATCAAAGTTAAATATACCCTACTAGTAGAGCTTATACTAGATAGACTTACGAAGTCTCTCTAGTAATAGAAATATATAAATCTTATTAAACAGATAAATCTCGTAAAGCGAAACTATAATGATAATTAAATGAGTCAGGTTTATAATTAATAGTTAGAAGACTTAGCTAGGTCTTTATAAGAATAATTTATAAAATAAGATATAAGATAATAGTAACTATCTTCTAATTTATAGATTAATAAATGTATTCTTAAGTATTACTTATTATTCTTAACCTTAGAGTATATAAGTATAATAAGATAGGGGAATATAGTTACTAAGGGAAAGCAACCCATGATAACCCCTTATACTAGTATTAATAAGATATTATTAGGTTATTATATTCTATTATTACCTCGCTTAATAAAATTATAGATCCGAATAGAGCTATATTCTACTAAAAATCAGAAGTTAATATAGAGTAAAAAGGGCTTCTTATATATGCCTAATTATTAATACTAAGGGGAAGATTATAAATCCTTAAAATAAGTATACTAATATCTCTAATAATAATAATCCTAGAGAGATAATAAGTATATAACCCAGCTATAAATACTAATACCTTTATAATAAGGAGGAATAAAAGAGATTACTAATAATATTGCAGGTTAAATATCGCTCTAGAGACTTTAGTAGTAGGGGTATAGAATATATACTATCTAATAATATCTAGTAAAGTCTAAATAGCCTTATTAGAGAAAATATATTAAATAATATAGGAAGTTCTATACCTATAATAAGGATATAGGAACTTCTTTTGTTATGCTATATATATATAAGAGGTAGAATCCCCTTACCTAAAACTACGGGGAAGGTCCTAATAATAACATTAATACATTATGCACTACGAACAAGTCTACTGAATCCGACAATAGGTTCCGCTAGCTAATGGGGAATTCTGAGGGGCTTAGTGTTAAGAGCTTGATGGCGTTTCGCAGCCCCCGACCTCGTGCTTTATGGGATGCTCGCCTCCCTTGACTAGTGCGCGGGCTCCTCCAGAGCGCGGATGACAACGTCTATCTTACTGCGCACTAGCGCGACCTCCACTGTGGTCTGCTCCGCTGCGATGCAACCGACGCGCAACATAACGCGCTGGTTGTTGTTGCGAGCCTCGGCCCGGCGGAGGCTATCTATGGAGGGGCCGCTGACCTTATCGTCGTTGGTATTGTCGCCAGCAGTTTCGGCGCTATTGCCGTCAGACTGGCGTTGCTGCTGAGGATCCAGCAGAGATGTCTGGAACTCAATAATTGCCTCAGGCGGGGCGGAGGGCATTCTGATGGATATGCATATCCATAGACGAGCTAACCTTCCAAAGGACGGGCAAGCACCGTTCAGCCGGCGACTATGAAATAGACAGATTCCTTCATTTCCGGACAAGGCGCCGCCAGGCTGCTTAGCAAGGCAACGGAGGCGATACTAAACGTCCCTGGCATCTGACGCAATGCAGAGATAGGCGGCACGGGTCGATTGATAACCGACGAGCCTCGCATGCGAAGAAGCAAAGCTTCATTAAGCCTGGCTTCTTGACACGCATCTAATAGGATGCACGAGGTGCAATTCCCATGGGCAGGAAGCCCCAGTAGCAATACACGCACACGAGAGCAACTCGAGTACTCTACAAATCCAGACTCCATACCCCAGTAGCATAATCCAACAAGAAACCATGACCGATGACCAACACCTTCTAAATCAAGATTCCGTATCATAGGACCTCTCCCTTTCCCAGAAAGCCCCTGTTAGTTCTATTGTCACGGCCCTCTTCTCCAACCATGACCTCGGGTGAGTGCGACCGACCAGACGGCGTGCGGGGCCCGTCACCCTCCAACTCGGACAATACGCTATCCACCGTGCTTTGAGAGGGCCACGTCTGATGCCCGCGTCCCAGTCCGGCGGTACCCCTGCGCTTGCACGAAGGCGGCGTCGGACCAAAATGCAACCACGACATCACCTCCCCCCACCGCCGATGTGCCTCCTTGCCGTCGTCGCAATGCCGGCCCGCAACCATATCATTGTTGGATACGCTTAGTCGCTCGGTGATGTAAAGAGTGGGGGCTTCGTTCAGGTCGGAGGTTTGGGGGAGCTTGACGTAGGCTTGGAGGACGCGGGTCGTCTTGTTCGTAAAGGAGACGACAGTCGGCTGGGAGCAAACGTGTCAGCATGGGGCTTGCCAGGGGCAAAGACGTGGAGCAGAGGGAGGACGCACCGCAATGCGACTGTTTTCGGGGTTTTGGCGGAGCTGCCGGCACATCAAGGCGATGAGGCAAACGAGCTCGCTGCGACGGTATGGTACGGTTTCCGGGAGCGCCGAATGAGAGTTGTCGGCAGCGATACACCCAACAAAACCATCAGCCTCCAACATGCTAACCATCTCCCACTGCTTGTTCCAGTGGTCGGGGGTTTTCTGTTGGCCACGCGCAATAATCTTCTCCCATGGGTTATCGAATTGCGTCGGGCGGATGTGGGCAAACCCGGCAGCTGGAACAGAAGATGGGGGTGTTGAAGGGTGCTGGACGGCAAGATCTGCAGGTTCGTTGTTGAGCTTTTGTCCCAGCTGAGAAAGATAACGTGCTGTATCCCGGCATCGGTAGGCCCATGCGAAGCCGGTTAGTGGAGGCGAGGCAATCCCCTGACAACGGCAGTCGGGAGGTTGGAGCAGGAATCTAGATTTGTCGTGGAGGCTTTGGCCTCCATCATCATCGCGACATTGGCTGTGCCGTTGGTGGTTCTGGAGCTTGGGAGGTACGTGAGGCTCTGGAAGCCAATCCGGGGTGTCAGGGTCGGTTTCGGCTACGGTGTGGATGCTGAGGCTTTGTAGATGTTTACAGCTGAGGTCGGCTTCGTCTGCGCGGAGGATGGTCTGAAAGGCATGAAGGAGGTGCTTGATGCCAGGAATAAGTGGTTGTTGCCGGCGTTGCTGGGCTATGTGGTGTGTTGAGGCCGGCATTTTTGCTGTGGACGTGACTGGAGGTGCGCCGGTGAAAAAGGCGTGCTGTTGTTTACATTGTCATCACGCTGCTGCACGGGCCACCACGTGAATCTCCCTGCGTCATGTGACCCGCAGGAGCTAGCTGGTGAATTAGTGAAACGCTTGTGTATTACATAATTCACGTCATGGACGTGCGTTTGACTCCACGCATGGGGTTTCATCTTCACCCCGCCCCAAGTCCAAATTTACTGTTTGTTACTACTGGCTCTGCCTTGCTTTGTATCTAGACTACCTAGCTCTGGATTGAGTTGAGGCATGGCCGGCCCGAGCCGTGGCGCGACCAACGCCCACGATAATTCGCTGCCGGAAGACCTTCACGACTGGTTTTCCCAGGCAAACCGCCGTATTGCTAGTCTCAAACTGAATCAGATTGCTGATGCCAAAGCGTTTTCAGCGTCGACAATATCACATGATGCCTTTCTGCAGCTCCGTGCTATTTGCAAACCAGCCGGAGTAGCCCAGGAAGCTGCCCAGGGCCTTCTAGAGGCAGGCCTGATGACCAACGACGACTACGAGACCGCAGAAGTCCTTCTGGCCCGGCGGCCTCGAAAGAAAAACCATCTATCCCATTTTCTTAAAGAGATCTCCGACATCGGAGAGCCACATACTCCGTTAGCACAGTCCGCCGATCATGACGACGTCGTCGAACGCCTGGGTTGCTTCGTCCCGAGCCTCAGTCAGTATCGGCAGCTGAAGCCCGCAGCTGAAGCGGCGATGACGGCTTCGCCACCACAGTCACCCGTCGACGACCAGTCGTTCACTTGGGGGACGCCCCCACCGCTTGACCTCAGGCAGGGTGGTACCGGTAACCCATTGCTCGATGACCTTGCGGATTGTCTCGGTGACTTCGGCATCAGCCCCGACGATCTAGACATTCTTGGGCAGTCGACCCCATCCAAGAAACCCCATGACCACGATTCTTCAGTGCATGAGCGACCCGGGACCCGTACATCTTCTACTCCAAGCCAGAAGCCATCGCTGGCACAACCGACATCGCTGGAACCATCTATACCGTCGTCGAGGTTCGCAACAGGCGGACACACCGCATATGAAGTGCAGACATCGCACTTCTTTGGAACCTTCTTTCATGCTCTCTTTCCGTGGGCAATATGTATGTCCTGGGCAAGCTACATCAACGTCGTGCCCGAGGAGAAAAGATACCATTTTGGCCAAAAACCAGAAGCCTCGGATGATGAGCCCAAAGCTCTCTTCAGTGCCACCGCGGATGGTAGCTTCTACGGCAGCTCAACGCCGCGGCCGCCTATTCTCCACTTTGAGCTCAAGAGATCCCTCAGAGAGCACAAATTGCTGGCAATCTACCGACAGGAAGTGGCTGAGACGGTTGCCATCTTGTACTCGGAACTATATCGTAATGCGGATGGGCAAGTCCCCCCACCCCCTTCCCCCCTTCCCGCTCTCTTCCTTTTCCTGCCCTACTCCCAAGTGGCCCAACTTATCGAGGCTAACTTGCATTCCCCCCGCCTGCTATAGCAATGTCCAGCTTGACCGTGTCAGTCCGGTCAGCAAGAAACATCGCCTGATGCTCTCGTTCGGCAGGAACGAGTTCTACATCATCCTTGCGGCCTACACCAAAAGTTACCTTGCTTATATTGCTGACGGCAATAACACGTCTATCCCGAAGGATCGGGCGATAGTAGAAGACGACATGATCTTCTTCAAGTCCTTTGGCCCGTTCGCTCTTCATGATAACACCTATATGGATGAGTTCTGTCGGATCATGGTCAGTTTGGCGGTGCACCAGTTCCAGGATGAAAAGGGTCGGGCGATAATTGAGAGGATCAAGGGACGTGCGCGCCAGACGTGAAAGCGGATGAGAGCACGCATCGCGAAGGAGAGGAATGCAAAACGCTTGCAGGCTCGAAACGATCGTGCTTACAGTCGCTTCCGCGCCTTAACTTAGAGTTGGCCTCCTCTCAAGCGACAATGAGGAGGATCGCAGTTTAGTAGTGTCAGCTTGAGTCTAGTTCGAAGGCGCTTTCGCTGCCCTAGGTCGAATTACGAATAGTGGGCTAGTTGCTCGAGAGTTATAATTATACAAATTTAGGTAATAAGTATCGTGTTATATTATATAATATAGGGTTGAAAATAATTATATATAACGTATATAACTATTTGGAAATTCTATAGAGGGATCCTAGCGAGATTTATACTAGGAAATAGCTAGGGTAAATATTACTATATTAAGCTAAGTTCGCTACTGCTTTTATATATATCTTCGACTCTATCATATCTACTAATATACCTCTTTAGCTTTAGTATAATATAGCGTAACTAGCTAAGGTTTCTTAATAACTCTAAGTTACTAAAGACTAGTATATTTAAATCTATTTAAACTTTCAGAGGGGTAATATAGGGTTAAGGTAAGGTATAAAAGTTAGTTTATAGTATACCTTAGTAGTATCTAGATTTTATAGATTTTTTATCTAACTCTATTCTTCAAACCGATTTCATATATCTATACTACCTAATTTAGAAATAATTCTTTTATTTCTTATCCCTAAGATTTCTATAGTAAGTCCTATATCTTCTTTAAGCTTAGTAGTACTAAGTTATCTACTATACTAATAGAAAGTCTAATCTAGCTTAGTAGACCTAATAATAAAAAATTAAATTCGGCTTAGTACGCCTAAAACTAACCCTAAGTCTTGATCTAGCTTAGTAGACCTAATAATAAAAAATCGAATTTAGCTTAGTATGCTTAAAACTAACCCTAAGTCTTAATCTAGCTTAGTAGACCTAATAATAAAAAGTTAAATTTAGCTTAGTACGCTTAAAACTAACCCTAAGTCTTAATCTAGCTTAGTAGACCTAATAATAAAAAATCAAATTTACCTTAGTATATCTAAAACTAACCCTAAGTCTTAATCTAGCTTAGTAGACCTAATAATAAAAATTCGAATTTAGCTTAGTACGCTTAAAACTAACCCTAAGTCTTAATCTAGCTTAGCAGACCTAATAATAAAAAATCGAATTTAGCTTAGTATGCCTAAAACTAACCCTAAGTCTTAATCTAGCTTAGTAGACCTAATAATAAAAAATCGAATTTAGCTTAGTACGCTTAAAACTAACCCTAAGTCTTAATCTAGCTTAGTAGACCTAATAATAAAAAATCGAATTCAGCTTAGTACGCCTAAAACTAACCCTAAGTCTTAATCTAGCTTAGCAGACCTAATAATAAAAAATCGAATTTAGCTTAGTACGCCTAAAACTAACCCTAAGTCTTAATCTAGCTTAGCAGACCTAATAATAAAAAATCGAATTTAGCTTAGTATATCTAAAACTAACCCCAACCCTAAGTCTTAATCTAGCTTAGTAGACCTAATAATAAAAAATTAAATTCGGCTTAGTATACCTAAAACTAGCCCTAAGTCTTAATCTAGCTTAGCAGACCTAATAATAAAAAATCGAATTTAGCTTAGTACGCTTAAAACTAACCCTAAGTCTTAATCTAGCTTAGCAGACCTAATAATAAAAAATCGAATTTAGCTTAGTATATCTAAAACTAGCCCTAAGTCTTAATCTAGCTTAGCAGACCTAATAATAAAAAATTAAATTTAGCTTAGTATACCTAAAACTAACCCTAACCCTAAGTCTTAATCTAGCTTAGCAGACCTAATAATAAAAAATTAAATTCGGCTTGGTATACCTAAAACTAACCCTAAGTCTTAATCTAGCTTAGCAGACCTAATAATAAAAAATCAAATTTAGCTTAGTATACCTAAAACTAACCCTAAGTCTTAATCTAGCTTAGCAGACCTAATAATAAAAAATCGAATTTAGCTTAGTACGCTTAAAACTAACCCTAAGTCTTAATCTAGCTTAGTAGACCTAATAATAAAAAATCGAATTTAGCTTAGTAACCGTAAGTCTTCATCTAATATAATAAATAACTTAGTAATAGAAAATCCAAGCCTACTTACTAGCTTTATAATATAAACTTTAGTTCTATTTATTATAGCTCCTAATTCCTCTTTATAGCTTTAAAACTAACTTTCCCTTTAAGATTTATAAAAGGAGTCTTAAATATTTATATTTATAAATCTAAAATTATTTTTTATTTCTAATAGTGCTCTTCTTTTTACTAAGGAATTACCTCTATAAGTGCTATAAGGGGCTATGAGGCTATAAGGGCTATAAGGGCTATGAGGGCTATAAGTGCTATAAGGGCCGTGAGGACTATAAGGGCTATAAGGGCTATAAAGAATATCGCTATAGGTAGATTAGTAGGATTGCTAATAATATAAGATAGTACTATAATAGTCCTTCCTATTCTAGCGATATCTATAAGAATACCTCTAGTAATTAGGAGGATTGCTAATAATATAAGATATTATTATAATTATCTTTCCTATTCCAGGGATATATATAAATATACCCCTATAAAGAGCTATCTCTATATTCTCTCGCCTTAATACCTATATAGTAGGTATAACCTAGGGCTATAAAAGGGCGTTAGGGTAGTGGAAGGGTATTAGGGCGATAAGAGAAAGTATATTAGGGCTATAAAAGGGCGTTATAGCTATAAAAGGGCGTTAGGGCCCTAAGAGAAAGTATATTAGGGCTATAAAAGGGCGTTAGGGTAGTAAAAGGGCATTAGGGCGATAAGAGAAAGTATATCGGGGCTATAAAAGGGCGTTATAGCTATAAAAGGGCGTTAGGGCCCTAAGAGAAAGTATATTAGAGCTATAAAAAGGCGTTAGGGCGGTAAAAGGGCATTAGGGCGATAAGAGAAAGTATATCGGGGCTATAAAAGGGCGTTATAGCTATAAAAGGGCGTTAGGGCCCTAAGAGAAAGTATATTAGGGCTATAAAAGGGTATTAGGGCGGTAAACGGGTATTAGGGCGATAAGAGAAAGTATATTAGGGCTATAAAAGGGTATTAGGGCGGTAAAAGGGTATTAGGGCGATAAGAGAAAGTACGTCGGGGCTATAAAAGGGCGTTATAGCTATAAAACGGCGTTAGGGCCCTAAAAGGCCTTAAGGACCTCCTAGTAGTATCTAGCTTTAACGCTGCGTAAATACGTAGCGCTACGATAACGGGAATATAGTTATATAAGCTAGTTATTATTAACTTAATATACTAGAGTTAGATACTAGCTATCTGCTATATAAGGGTAGCCTTGCGAGTGCCCTAGTATTTAAAGAGGGTGCTCGCGCGGATTAATATATATATCCTATAGCATCCGGCTTCAACGCTATATATATATATAGCGCTATAGTAATAGGAATATAGTCGCATAAGCTAGTTATTATTAACTTAATATACTAGAGTTAGATACTAGCTATCCGCTATATAAGGGTAGCCTTGCGAGTACCCTAGTATTTAAAGAGGGTGCTCGCGCGGATTAATATACACGTCCTATAGCGTCCGGCTTTAACGCTATATATATATATAGCGCTATAGTAATAGGAATATAGTCGCATAAGCTAGTTATTATTAACTTAATATACTAGAGTTAGATACTAGCTATCCGCTATATAAGGGTAGCCTTGCAGGTACCCTAGTATTTAAAGAGGGTGCTCGCGCGGATTAATATATACGTCCTATAGCATCTAGCTTCAACGCTATATATATACATAGCGCTATAGTAATAGGAATATAGTCGCATAAGCCGGTTATTATTAACTTAATATACTAGAGTTAGATACTAGCTATCCGCTATATAAGGGTAGCCTTGCGAGTACCCTAGTATTTAAAGAGGGTGCTTACGCAGATTAATATATACGTCCTATAGCGTCTAGCTTTAACGCTACGTATATACATAGCGCTATAGTAATAGGAATATAGTTATATAAGCCGGTTATTATTAACTTAATATACTAGAGTTAGATACTAGCTATCTGCTATATAAGGGTAGCCTTGCGAGTACCCTAGTATAGAACTGCGAGTAGATAAGGAGCTAAGTACCCTATAGATAGCGTACCTAAAGTTATTATATATAGATAAAGACTATATAATATAGGTATTAATCCGCGCTAGTACCCTCTTTAAATACTTCTAATACCTTTTTTACTAGAAGTATTTAAAGAGTATCCTAGGGTTAAATAACGCCTATATTATATAGTCTCTATCTATATATAATAACTTTAGGTATGCTATCTATAAGGCACTTAGCTCCTTATCTACTCGTAGTTCTATAGTATATTATAGTTTATAGACCTTAAGTACTTAGAGGGTTAAGAATATCTTATCTTAATATCTATTAATATATTTTATAATCTCGTTCTTTATTCGCTTAATAGACCCTATACTTATTAATAGAATAATATAAGCTTATAGTTAAAATTTTATATACTTAGGGGGAGGAGCTCCTATATTTTTAAATTTTATACTTATAATATCTAGGAACTATATAGCTAAAGATAACTTATAGTAATATCGTACTTTATATTAGTTATATTTATACTATAGAGAATATTAAATAATTATTTAGCTCCTTCTACTAGTAGACCTATTTAGTCTTTCTAATATAACTTTAGGCGTTTCGCACTAGACTAAGCCTTATAAGCTAGGCCTTATTTATTTACTTTGCCTACTTATTAATAAGTAGCTAGGGGATATATTAGAGTAGAATATTAATAGCTAGCTACCTATTTTAGCGGCTTATTTCTATTTAGTTTAATATATACTAGTTCCTTTATAGTAATAAATTATAATATATTAACTTATAATAAATTATATAGCTTATTATAATTAGCGTTTAGGTAGTTAATTTTATTAAAAAGGTATCCTAGGTAGAATTTATTATTAGTAAGGTAGGTTATAATAGTAGGTCCTATACCTCTAGGTAGTAGTCTAGTACCTAAAGAAATAAAATAAGATAAAGTAGAAAGTAGCTAAGCGAGCTAGACTAAAACCTCTAGCTATTTCCTAGGGCTAGCCTAGTATAAATAGCTTAGAATTATATAAATACTATAAACCCTATATAAGAAGTAGGTATTAGAATCGTTAGAACCTAGGGGATAGATACTAGCTAAATTATTAGGTCTAGTTAACCTACTAATAGAAATTCTAGACCTATTAGGAAGCTAGGCTATTAATAAAGTCCTTCTATGTTTTATTAGCTAAGGTAACCTACTAATAGAAATTCTAGACCTATTATGAACCTAGGCTACTAATAAAGTCCTTTTACGTTTTATTAGCCGAGGCGACCTACTAATAGAAATTCTAAACCTATTAAGAAGCTAGGCTACTAATAAAGTCCTTCTTTATTCTATTAGACTAGGTAATCTACTAATAGAAATCTTATATATAGTACCTACTACTTCGCTAACCTATAGATAAGACTCCTCTACCTCCTATTAGCCTTACTAACCTCCTAATAAAAACTCCCTATATATTATAAATATTCTTATTCTTTACTCCTTAGATATATATTCTTAGAGTAGTTATAATTTATAACTATATATAAGATTCCTCTCCTTTAAGATTTGCAAAACTAACCTTAGAGCCTTTTAGGTCTATATTTATAAATATTAAATAGTATTTATTAAATATAATCTAGCTATAAGAGCTTTAAATATAAAAATAATTCTCTTACTTAACCTACTAGATATATATTCTTAAAGTAGTTATACTATATAAATATATTAAATATTCCTCTGCTTTGAGATTTGTAAAACTAGCCTTAGAACCCTTTAGGTCTATATTTATAAATCTCAAATAGTATTTAATAATAGGATTCTAGCTATAAGAGCTTTAAGCCTAGTTAGTATAAAAAATAGGTTATTTCTTTTATTATAATATAATATATATAGCTATAAGAATAGTAATAGCTACTAGTATTATAACTACTATTAGAGTAACTAGGGCTATCGGAGTAACTAGGGCTATTAGAGCAACCGGGGTAATTACTAATTTAAGGATAAACTTATTTTAGGATTAAACTATATATATATAAACTACTCTATATTATATAAAATAGAAGTAAATACTTAACTTAGGTAGTTATATAGGTATATATTTAAGACTATAATTAGATTATCCCTTAAAACCCTATTACTAGAATTCTAAGGAAATCGCAATATATTATCTAGACCTTATTACCACGTTATAACTAATCTCTCCTAGGAGTTACTAATATAAATATCTTTTCTATTAAGGTAGCTAGCTACTACTCCCTTAACTCTACTTTATTAAGTAACCTAAATTTCAAAAGGATATAGAATATAGCTAGTAAATACTTATCTAAATTCTAGGCTACTTACTAGCTAGCTAGAAGTTCTAAACCCCTAAGACTAAAGGACTAAACCCTAGAGGTCTACCTTAAAAAAAGGTTACCTATAGAAATTCTAAACTAAAGAAGAGTAGAAAGTAAGCTAGCGAAAAAGATAGAAAGAATACGAGTCGAGATTATACTAATAATTTAATACTACCCTTAAATCCTACTAAGCTATAATATATAAAGAAATAATATCCTCTATTATAAATAAAAGTTAATAGTTTATATACTACTACCCCTATATTCCCGACCTCCTATCCTCTACTAACAAAGTAATTAGCGTCGAAGTTCTTCTAATAATTCCGATCCTAGCTATCCTAAACCTACTAAACTAGCCCTTTGCTTAGGCCCTACTTCCTTCTAAAGCCCTAGAAGATACTAACCCTTACTTAATAATACCTCTTATATAGAACTTAATATACTTATTGCTAAACAATCCCTTTAACCCTTTAATATAAGGGTTTTTTAAGGAATTTATATATTAACTAGTATAGCCTAGCGCTATTCTAGACCTAATAGCCCTAGAGAATACTAGAGAGTAGGAGGACTTTAGAGACTAGCTTAATAACCTTATTAAAGCTATAAATATAAGCCTTAAGGTCTTAGAAGTAGATTTCTACTAAAAGGAGGTAACCCTAACCCTAACCCTAACGTAGTATTTATTAATATTCGCTATTCAATAATACTAAAAAGGTCGTCTATATTTAAACCTAATGTTTTACTTTAGTAGAAGTGCTATTTAGATAAAATCTAGCGGGACTGCCTTTAATAGTACTATAAGTTAGTAAGCTAAATAAGCTACCCTGCGTCCGAGGTAATATAAATACTAGAGGCTAACCTATTAGCCTCTACCCCTTATCCTACCCTACTATTAGAAAAATAATTATCTACTATACTAATTCGAACGGAATACCTATTTATAACTTTCCGCGATATATCTAATACTATAATTCTCATATATCTAAAGAGCCTTAAGTATACTTATAGCCTTATTTATAGTTAATTCTATAATTTAGTTAAGGTTCTATTTAATATAGCAAAGTAGTACCTATTTTAAAATAGCTAGCTAGAATACCTCGCCCTTAACCCTATTTACCTTAAATAATAGGAAGAAGCTAGTTATATAGTTAGCGCAAGGCTCTTAATACTTATCCTAGCTTATTAACTTAGTAAGCTATATATCTACCTTAATATTTATTAACGAGATATCTATAAGAACCTATTTATATTTAGTATCTACGCTAAGGATTATATATCTCTTTCTCTCCTCTTATAAGTTATTAAGATAATAGATATAGATACTACTCTACTAAGTAATAAAGATTTCCTACCTAATAGCGCTCTATTTTATATTATTCTATCCCTAACTATTAGGCGTTTCCTAGTAGTAACTATAAACTAGTATTATTTTCTCTATAAATATATAAAAAGCTAAATTATAATTAAGTTTAGTCTTCTAGAGACCTTAGTAATAGTAATTACGCTCTATAGCCTCTACTTCTTATATGGTAATAGCCTTATTTAAGAAGAGTCTATCCTCTAGAAGGATAAATAGATAACTAAGCATAAAGTCTAAGGGGATAAGGGTATTTAAATAGAGACTAAGTTTGAGCTCGGAATTACGCCGCAGCCCCTTTGCAAAAAGACTACAACAAATTCACCTAGTTCGCAGGCATAATTCGGGAAATACTATATAGGTATTTTAACCTATACCCTCTACTAGTTAAGGAAAACAATATAGGAACCCTATACGTTCCTACTACTCGCAAGCAAACCCTCTAAATATTATAGAGTCGGACGCGCGCCACACTAGGGCTAATTATATCGGAGCCGAACGGGCTACTAAGGCTCTCATAGCCTAGAAAAGCCACTATATAAGATAACTCCTTAACCTAAAAGGTTAACCTTCGAGCAAGGTGCTAAAGGTGCTGCGAAAGCTATTATATAAGATAACTCCTTAACCTAAAAGGTCGACCTTCTAGTAAGGTGCTGCGAATACTACTATACGAGAGGTAACTCCTTAACTAAAGAGGTCTTTCCTAAGAGGTTCTTATAGCTAGAAGTATAAGAAGCTCTACGAGCAGGGCCTTATACCTCTCCCTCTTCCTTATCCCTTAATTATATTAGCACTAGACCCTGTATATAAAAACGCTAAGCCCGCGCGAGGCACGCCCTTTAATACTAATAATACGCGAGAGCTCGCTAGAGAGTTTAGTATTAATATAATTAATAAAACCCGCTCCTTCTTTAACTATTCTATTATATATAGAGAGCGTATTATTAGTATAGCCCTTAAGAGGGCTCTTATTAATACCCCTAGAGGGGATACTCGCTATTATATTATAGCTAAGTAAGCAGACTTAGTAGTAGAAGCTAGGCGGGTTATTATATACCCTATAAAGTAGCCCTTCTTTAAGCAGGTCCTCCGCACTATTAAGGCAGAGGTAGCCTAGGCCCCTTAGGGGAATGTTAGTAAGTACGGCTTGCGCTAACTAATAGAGAGAGCGTTGCTAATGACGGCATAGCTGCTGCGAAGGCGTTAGCTAACCCGATCGAATAAGAGGACTAGCGGACGAAGCAGTAATAGAGGCGGTATTAGCAGCGCGGGTAGTGCGCGAGAGGAAAAGTCGATAGTTTTATAGTTTGAATAATTAAAAACTACGTTATTATTAATATAAAGTTAAAGATCGTGAGGCTATCTAGTGGGGTATATATAAGTGCGGCTATAGTTAGGAGAGGTAGTTAGCAATTACGATCACGTGACCGAAGGCTATATATTATTAGGAGGCGCGGAGTTAGAAGGTCTGTTGCACTTAAGCAGGTAAAATCACTATGCAGTGGCTAGAGGCCTAGAGACTAAGTTTAAGAAGGAGGGTCTTAGTCTATCTATATTAGTTAAGATATTTAGGTTTAGATAGTAATTACCTTATAAATTTAACTAGGCCGTATAGAGATTTTTCAACTTAGTAAGTAATAAACTCGCTATAGGAAATACTATTCTAATAAGTAAATATAAATAGTAATAGCAAGCTATAAGGGACCTCTACGACGTCTAAGTCTATCTCTAGTAAGCGAGAAAATAGGCCCTTTCTTAAAATATCCTCTTATTACTAGCCTATAAAGCTATATAGCTAGAGTACCTCTAGTTAGTTATAATTAAGTAATTTAACTAGGATATCTAAGCTAAGGTATATAAGTCCTTAAAATAGAAGTCTAATAGCGATATAATACTTAAAGCTGCCTAGAATTTCCCTATTAATAAACCGCTATCCTTCTATTTTAATACCCTCTAATACTAGTTTCGCGATATAGCTAATAATTAGAGCTATACTAGGCCCTACCTTATTATAAGTAATCACGCCCGCTATGCTAAGCCCCTCCTGCTTACCCGAGACCTCTTTAATTAGACTAAGCAAGATAGAGTGCTCTCTAGGCGGAAAGGGTAGAATATAAAACCCTTTAGGGTCGCTACCTAGGTCGCATATAATACTATCTAGGCTAACTTTAGCACTAGAGAGGCTATATTATAGTTATATACCCTATATTACCTAGTTATTCTAACTCGCTAGGTATTACTATAGCTAAGCAAGTCCTTACTATTTAATACTATAAAGTAATATAGAGGTAAGAATAAGTATAGAAGGCTAATATAGTTCTTAATAATATATATACCTAACTAAATCTAACTAAATAGAGATATTATCTATAAGCTAGTTATAATACCTATAAAGGATCTTACTTATTACTTTACTACTAGTAATAAGCTCTTAGAATAGACTAACTCCCTTATAGCAGAACTTTTCTCTTACTAAGGCTAGCGTAGTAATAGGGATAACTATAAACCTAAATTCTTCCTCCGCCCTATAGATATCCTCTCTAAAGTTATCTATAACCTATTAGAAAACCTAGCGGATAGGATATATATACCTAGCCTCTTATATAGTAGGGTAATAAATAGAGACCTAGAGGCTAAGAATAGCTAGCTATACCCCCTAGTAGACTATAGATACCTGCTTTAGCTTCTAATAATCTATACTATTTATAGTAAGACTATAAAGGAGCTAGATAGTATCTTCTAGGCCCTTATAGATATAGCACCTAATAGAGGAGACCCCCGGACTACTATTATATAGGGAATCCTCTAAGACGCTATTACTAAACCCTAAAATATAGTAAGGGATAACCCTTAAGTAAGTCCTAAAGCTAGCCCGCCTTTTTAGCTTTTATACTACTTAATATAAAAGAATACTTAAGTAGGTCCCCTACCCCGCTATAGCACTAATAAGTATAGTTAGAACCCTGCTAACCCCGGAACGGAATAACTTATAAGAGTAGTACTAACCTATAACCTCTAGCCGATACTAGACCCTCTATCTTAGAGCACTACCTAGCTATATAAAAGATAAGCCTTATCCTAAGTATAACTAGATAGCCTAAATATAGCCTTATCTAATTCATAAGATAGGTTACTATTATCTTTTCTAACTTTATCTAATAGAATATCGCCCTACTCTAATAAAACCTAGTAGCTAAATAAAAGGTATACCTAAAGATAATTAAATATTATTTATAGACTTTTTAAAGGTATTTTTAAATCCAACTTAGAATCTATTCTACATATATAATAATAAGCTATATGCTACCTTCCTTATATAATATTACTATCTATAACCGTCTAAACTTCTATCTAAACGTACTATTCCGCTATAGTAACCTTTATCCTTTATAGCCTTGTTGAGGTAAGGGTAGCCCTAAGGGACCCTATTAAGATTTATAAAAGCTATTTATAGGCTTATTTTACAAATCTTAAGCTATATACTACGACTATAGGTAGCCCGTGAAGGTTAGTATTAGCGAAGTTAGACAGAAAGAGCCTAGGTAATAGAGGGATAGGAGACGTGGGAACGTATATAATTAAAGGTATTCTATTATAAATAACTCGGGAATATAAGAAAAAAAATCATCTACTATAAATAAGACCTATAAGATACCCTTTTATAATATTTATAGATATATATAGAAAATATATATAATAGGATAAATTTAATAGTAGGATTTTAAGTAAATTTGAATTAAACCTTACCTAAAAAACCATAAGATTGAAATATAATATAACTAAGCGCCTAAAGCGCTTAAATAAAAGCTAAAATTATATCCCTAAGCTAGAGAGAAGTAAAGTTACTAAAGTTTATCTCTAATACTAAAGGGGCGGACGTAAGATTTATAATTTCCTATTCCTATTACGAGGCTATAGTTAATAGATATCGCGAGGCTAAGGCTAACTAATACCAAACCCTACTATTAGCCTATTAGTAGAAACTAGCCCCGCACTGCCCCTATAACCTACGTTTAAGCTATTAGCAATCTAGCTAATCTAGCTATTAGCTACGTCCCTAAGGTTAAGGATATATATATATTATTATTAATATTCTATCTACGTTCCTATAACCCGTCCTTAAAAGCAACCTATAGCTATAGAAGCTATAGGTAAAAACCTATTAAGGCCCTATAGATATTAAGGCACTATAGATATTACTAGCTTTATAGGTTCTAACCGCTTAACGATATCTAAGATTACTAACTATACTATATAGCGCTATAAGGTATAATTTTATAAATTATAGATATTAATTTTAATACTAACGCTATTATAAGATATATAAACTCTAAGTATTTACTACTTCTCCGTGAGCCGATCTATATTAGTTTTATTATCCTATTAGATTTCTTATTTCAGCCTTATATTTAACCCCCTTTAGTCTAGCTATTATATTTCTTATTATTATTATAGCTAATAATAGCTATTTTAGATTTATAAAGTCCCTACTATATTAAATCGCGCTAGTCCCCTTTAGGCTAATATAGCTAATATACGGACTATCGATCGACCCCTTAAATAAACTTTCTAATAAAGAATTATAGGGTTATTCTATATTATATAAATAATATTGCTTTTACCCGCTACCCCCTCTGCCTATATTTATTAAGGTAGGCGCTAATAATCCCTTTTATTAACTTTATAAATCTCGAATACGCCCTTCCCCTTATCCCTTATTACTATTAGCTACTTAGGCGACTTATTTTTAGCTATTTATAAATCTCAAACCGCCCTTCCCTATATAATAGTTAGTTAGTTAATATTATAATACTACTAAAAAAGAGAGCAACCTGCGCGTATAAGTAGCGCTAATTATTTAGTAATACTATTAGAATACTACCTATAGACCCCCCTAGCTCGCCTAAGGCCTAGCTATCTAGTAGCACCCCTAAGGATAATACCCTAGAGGATATAGCTAATAACTTAGAAAGCAAATAGAGTGCTAAGGAGTTAGGACCTCCTAGTAAGTAGCTATTAATAGCGCCTTTAATTAGTAAAAATAACCCTCGCGTCTAGAATAGCACTTTCGCTAAGTAGACCTAACCTCTTAGAAAACTATAATACCCTCTAATACCCTATAAGAAAGAGGATACTAAAAGATATAATATAATAGAGGAGTATAATAATATTAATATTATAAAAGCTAACTAGGCTACTAAATAACTAGTACTACTTATAATTAGTTGCTGATTTTTCATTTTAAGGTATATATTTAACTATATTATATACCTACTATCTAGTATAAAGCTTAGGAAGTCTTAGAACGAATTACTTATATAGTATATAAAGAAAATAGTCCTATTTAATAGCGACTTATTAGGTATTTATCTTATAATAATACTAAAGTCGGGCGAATTATTATATATAAAGTTATTAATACCCTACCTCGGCTTCTAAACTATAAACGAACTTATTACTTTCCTTAATATAGATAGTAAGTCGTCCCCTATAGCTACCTATTCGAGATTTATAAATCGCCCTAGCTATTAGATTTATAAATCTTAAATAGCCTCTCCCTTAGCCCCCTCGTAGTACTAGTAGTTTTATAAATCTTAAATAGCCTAATATATAGGAGCTAACCTATTCCCTAGTAGCTTATATTCTATAGGAATTTACTATAATATAGACTTCCCTCTTAATTAACGCTAAACCTCCCTTATAGCTAAATAAGAAGGGTAAGTTAAAAGCCTTAAAATAGGATAAGACTACCCCTAAGAAGTCTAAGCGCACGCTTATAAAATCCGCTACCTATATTAATAACTCGGATAGTAAGAGCAATATAGATAAAGGGGATATAGCTAACCCGAAGCCTATAAAGGCTATAAGGGCTATTAAGGCACTATATTATAATGGGATTTATAACTTTATCTAATCCCTTAGTAGGTCTAGAATAACTTACCTTTACTGCGAGGTTAAGGCGATATATCCTAATATTATCCTAAATATTAATAAGAAGGTTATAAATCCTAATAAGGTTAAGCTACTTAAATATAAGGAAGTAAACTAGGAGGGCACTTTTATATTAGTAGCTTATTACTTAATAATTTACTTTCCCGATATATTCTATAAGTATAATAGCTATAATATCCTAGAAGCGAGCTAAGATAATAACTACTATATATAGGGTTACTCCTATAAGGATTAGTACTAAGCGATAATAATAATTATAAAATTTCTATACTAGCGCAAGTCCCTGGTCGTCCTATAGTCTAATAAGCGTTTATACCTAAATAAGATTAATTAGGCTAGGTTATTTATTTAAGCTAATATAGTAGAGAAAGTAAAGGAGGATAATATAATAAACGAGCGAAAAATCGCTAAGAACGCCCACGCCTATAAGACTACTATTAGCGCTAATAACTACTACCCGGAGCCCCTTAATAAATCTAGCCTATCTGAGTTAGTAAAATATAAGTAGTTCTACGCCCTCCTTGCTAAGTCGCCTGAGAACGCCTAAACCCTTAAGCTATATAATATAATATATACCGAGGGAGTCCCTGAGGAGATAGCTAACGTTCTTAGGTAGTTACTATATATAGAGAAGTTATATAGGCTTTATACTAAATTCCTAGAGAAGCTAGGAAAGAAGATCGACAAGGGAGGTAAGGTTATATACTTAGCGCTAATAGAGGATAAGTTTACTGTCCTATGCTTAATTTATAAGCGTCGCTCGTTTATTAGTATTAATAAGCCTAGAGATACTTGCTTATAAGATTCTTTTTATTAGTAATATATAGCCTAGGTAGTAGCTAACGCCGAGGGCGTATCTAATACTACCTTTAATAGCTTAAACCTACGCAAGGCTAAGTCCTGCGATACTAATCTTAACCTTAATATAGATAATTCCCTAGCTAGTAAATATATATATCTATAGATCTCTCGCTAGCTCCTTAGTAGTAACCTTCCTAAGGATAATAACCTAGTTAGTATCTCTAAATATACTATTATAATAAAGGGAAATACCTAGGATAACTTTAAGGTTTATCTTAGGGTTTATCTTAGGGTTTATCTCAGAGGGGTAATATAGGGTTAAGGTAAGGTATAAAAGTTAGTTTATAGTATACCTTAGTAGTATCTAGATTTTATAGATTTTTTATCTAACTCTATTCTTTAAACCGATTTCATATATCTATAGTACCTAATTTAGAAATAATTCTTTTATTTCTTATCCCTAAGATTTCTATAGTAGGTCCTATATCTTCTTTAAGCTTAGTAGTACTAAGTTATCTACTACACTAATAGAAAGTCTAATCTAGCTTAGCAGACCTAATAATAAAAAATCGAATTTAGCTTAGTACGCCTAAAACTAACCCTAAGTCTTAATCTAGCTTAGTAGACCTAATAATAAAAAATCGAATTCGGCTTAGTATACCTAAAACTAACCCCAAGTCTCAATCTAGCTTAGCGGACCTAATAATAAAAAATCGAATTTAGCTTAGTACGCCTAAAACTAACCCTAAGTCTCAATCTAGCTTAGTAGACCTAATAATAAAAAATCAAATTCGGCTTAGTACGCCTAAAACTAACCCTAAGTCTTAATCCAGCTTAGCGGACCTAATAATAAAAAATCGAATTCAGCTTAGTATACTTAAAACTAACCCTAAGTCTCAATCTAACTTAGCGGACCTAATAATAAAAAATCGAATTCAGCTTAGTACGCCTAAAACTAACCCTAAGTCTTAATCTAGCTTAGCAGACCTAATAATAAAAAATCAAATTTAGCTTAGTACGCCTAAAACTAACCCTAAGTCTTAATCTAGCTTAGCGGACCTAATAATAAAAAATCGAATTCAGCTTAGTACGCCTAAAACTAACCCTAAGTCTTAATCCAGCTTAGCAGACCTAATAATAAAAAATCGAATTCAGCTTAGTACGCCTAAAACTAACCCTAAGTCTTAATCTAGCTTAGCAGACCTAATAATAAAAAATCAAATTCGGCTTAGTACGCCTAAAACTAACCCTAAGTCTTAATCTAGTCTAATAGACGACTTAGTAATAGAAAATCTAAGCCTACCTACTAGCTTTATAATATAAACTTTAGTTCTATTTGTTATAGCTCCTAATTCCTCTTTATAGCTTTAAAACTAACTTTCCCTTTAAGATTTATAAAAGGAGTCTTAAATATCCGTATTTATAAATCTGAAATTATTATTTATTTCTAATAGTGCTCTTCTTTCTACTAAGGAATCACCTCTATAAGTACCGTGAGGGGCTATAAGGCTATAAGGGCCGTGAGGGCTATAAGTGCTATAAGGGCCGTGAGGACTATAAGGGCTATGAGGGCCGTGAAGAATATCGCTATAGGTAGATTAGCAGGATTACTAATAATACAAGATAGTGCTATAATAGTCTTTCCTATTCTAGCGATATCTATAAGAATACCTCTAGTAATTAGGAGGATTGCTAATAATATAAGATAATATTATAATCGTCTTTCCTATTCCGGGGATATATATAAATATACCCCTATAAAGAGCTATCTCTATATTCTCTCGCCTTAAGACCTATATAGTAGGTATAACTTAGGGCTATAAAAGGGCGTTAGGGCGGTAGAAGGGTATCGGGGCGATAAGAGAAAGTATATTAGGGCTATAAAAGGGCGTTATAGCTATAAAAGGGCGTTAGGGCCCTAAGAGAAAGTACGTCAGGGCTATAAAAGGGCGTTAGGGCGGTAAAAGGGTATCGGGGCGATAAGAGAAAGTACGTCGGGGCTATAAAAGGGCGTTATAGCTATAAAAGGGCGTTAGGGCCCTAAGAGAAAGTACGTCAGGGCTATAAAAGGGCGTTAGGGCGGTAAAAGGGCATCGGGGCGATAAGAGAAAGTATATCAGGGCTATAAAAGGGCGTCAGGGTAGTAAAAGGGCATTAGGGCCCTAAAAGGCCTTAAGGACCTCCTAGTAGCGTCTAGCTTCAACGCTACATAAATACGTAGCGCTATAGTAATAGGAATATAGTCGCATAAGCCGGTTATTATTAACTTAATATACTAGAGTTAGATACTAGCTATCCGCTATATAAGGGTAGCCTTACGAGTGCCCTAGTATTTAAAGAGGGTACTCGCGCGGATTAATACACACGTCCTATAGCATCCGGCTTTAACGCTGCGTATATATATAGCGCCACAGTAATAGGAATATAGTTATATAAGCCGGTTATTATCGACTTAATATACTAGAGTTAGATGCTAGCTATCCGCTATATAAGGGTAGCCTTGCGAGTGCCCTAGTATAGAACCGCGAGCAGATAAGGAGCTAAGTACCCTATAGATAGCGTACCTAAAGTTATTATATATAGACGAAGACTATATAATATAGGTATTAATCCGCGCTAGTACCCTCTTTAAATACTTCTAATACCTTTTTTACTAGAAGTATTTAAAAAGCGTCCTAGGGTTAAATAACGCCTATATTATATAGTCTCTATCTATATATGATAACTTCAGGTATGCTATCTATAGGGTACTTAGCTCCTTATCTACTCGCAGTTCTATAGTATATTATAGTCTATAGACCTCGAGCACTTAGAGGGTTAAGAATATCTTATCTTAATATCTATTAATATATTCCGTAATCTCGTTCTTTATTCGCTTAATAGACCCTATACCTATTAACGGAATAATATAAGCTTATAGTTAAAATTTTATATACTTAGGGGGAGGAGCTCCTATATCTTTAAATTTTATACTTATAATATCTAGGAACTATATAGCTAAAGATAACTCGTAGTAATATTATACTTTATATTAGTCGTATTTATACTATAGAGGATATAAAATAATTATTTAGCTCCTTCTACTAGTAGACCTATTTAGTCTTTCTAATATTACTTCGGGCGTTTCGCGCTAGACTAAGCCTTATAAGCTAGGCCTTATTCGTTTACTTCGCCTACTTATTAATAAGTAGCTAGGGGATATATTAGAGTAGAATATTAATAGCTAGCTACCTGTTTTAGCGGCTCGTTTCTATTTAGTTTAATATATACTAGTTCCTTTATAGTAATAGATTACATTATATTAACTCGTAATAAATTATATAGCTTATTATAGTTAGCGTTTAGGTAGTTAATTTTATTAAAAAGGTATCCTAGGTAGAATTTATTATTAGTAAGGTAAGTTATAGTAGTAGGTCCTATACCTCTAGGTAGTAGTCTAGCACCTAAAGAAATAAGATAAGATAAAGCAGAAAGTAGCTAGGCGAGCTAGACTAAAACCTCTAGCTATTTCCTAGGGCTAGCCTAGTGCGAATAGCTTAGAATTATATAAATACTATAAACCCCGTATAAGAGGTAGGTATTAGAATCGTTAGAACCTAGGGGATAGATACTAGTTAAATTATTAGGTCTAGTTAACCTACTAATAGAAATTCCAGACCTATTAGGAAGCTAGGCTACTAATAAAGTCCTTCTACGTTTTATTAGCTAAGGCGACCTACTAATAGAAATTCTAGACCTATTAAGAACCCAGGCTACTAATAAAGTCCTTCTACGTTTTATTAGCCGAGGCGACCTACTAATAGAAATTCCAAACCTATTAAGAAGCTAGGCTGCTAATAAAATCCTTCTTTATTCTATTAGACTAGGCAATCTACTAATAGAAATCTCGCATATAGTACTTACTACTTCGCTAACCTATAGATAAGACTCCTCTACCTCCTATTAGCCTTACTAACCTCCTAATAAAAACTCCCTATATATTATAAATATTCTTATTCTTTACTCCTTAGATATATATTCTTAGAGT
>JAVHLU010001346.1:0-32353 GCA_036785755.1 Colletotrichum ledebouriae | reverse complement strand
TATTCTACTTTAGAATATTTATAGCTATAAAACGTTTCGCTATTATATTATAGGGAAACCTATACTATTCTATATTAGTATTATAGCTAAAGCTTATACTAATAAGAGTATCTATATCTCTAGTATTCGCTAGCATAGTCTTATATCCTCTTGCTTACGTATTATATAAGCTTCTAATTCCTTTCTCTAAAGCTTAAGCTTTACTTAGTATTCCTTATCCTTTTATATTATCTCTTATTATATAGCTAGAGCTTATACTTCTTTAAGCTTAATCTTAGCCTCGCGCTTAGTAATATGGATTATACTCTATCCTTAACCTTAGGTTATAACATATCTTAAATCTTACTACGATTAGAAACTATATAAATAAGACTAAGGTTAGCTAAGTATAGATAGATATTATATTTAGAATACAATCTAAATATATTTAGAACTATTCTTCTTACTTCCGGCGTTAATTTGTATTTTATTAATATAAGACTCTACTAGATAATACGCTATAATCTAATATAGTATTATTACTATTATTAAAATTAAAGCTATCTCTTAGGGTATTAGATCTTATATAATCTAATACTACTAGGCTATTAGTACGGAATCTGCTTTAACTCCAAGCGCGACTACTAAAAACATTATTATCTTTATTATTAGCGTTATCACAATTCCGTTAGCGTTTAGATTCTATTATTATTAGCTACTAAATAAGAACCTTAAATTATTAAAACCTATTTTTCCTCTTTTCCTAGTTTATAAACCTTCTGCATAGGGAGGTATTATAATAGGATATTGGAATTTATAGCTAGCGTTTAATACTATCCTACCTTAGGATATACTAGATATAATCTCGAGAAGCTTTAATAGCTTATTTTAATAGCATATAGCGACTAGCGTATTAATAAGACGCTTTATATAAGATCTTAATAATATTTATATTTATATTAAGCTTATCCTAGTCTTTATATAGTATTAGGGATATACCTCGATAAAGCCCGGATCGAATAACTAGCTAACGCTTATACTAAACCCACGCCGCTAGGTTAGGCTATTACTCTATAGTAATTATAGTTAGAATATATTTTAAATAGTATAGAGGAGTATAGAAACTAACCTTTAATTAAGTTATATATAGTATTATACTATAATATAGAATCTACCTTAAGGAGCATAAGGAGGCGCTCTAGTTTACTATTTAGCCTAATATTATAATCTAAGTAGAATTTCTATACCCCTCTCTTAAAGTATATATAGCAAAAGCGGATATATCTCTAGGCCTACTAGTCCTATAGGTAATATAATTAGTTAATATCTTCCTAAAGGTAGTAACTAAGACTTAGAATAGATTAAGAAATTTCTATTAGATACCTAAGGTTAATTCTTACTACGTGCGTATTACTAGTCTTAATTAATTATAATACCTAAGAGACGTAGAACTTAAGTATTTAGATCTATATCTAAATCTCGAAGGTATTTCTATTAGACCCTAAGGTTAAACCTTTCTTAAAAAAGCTTAAATATAGTTATAAATATATATTTATATATATTTATTATCTCGCTGTTTATAAAAACGCGGACTAGAGGGATTACTATCTCTAAAGCTAGGTGAAACTAACTCTAAATAACTTTAATCTTATAACTATTATATAGCTATTTATAGTTTATATTAATTTAGAAGCGGTTTATCTTAGTTTGCTTCTACTACTTAACTTATAGCAGATAGAAGCAAATATATATCTAATAATAACTATTATTAATAAAATATTAAATCTACTAAACTATTAGTACTTTAAAAATTTATAATAAGGAGATAGAGTATACTTAAAAGCTTTTGCGTTATTTATTAAGGTAGTTATAGAAGATAGCAAGCTGCGATATACTAAGAGGGTAAAGCATAATTAATTATTTACGAATAATTACTCGAATAAAATTAGAGTTTATAAGACCCTTATAAATATTAGTAATATACTACCCCTAGTACTCCCGAATAAAGTTCTTTAGCTCCTATGATTTAAGGAAGGAATTTATTCTAAATTAACTCTAAATATACTCTAAATTAAATTAAAGTATACTTACTTAGACTTACATATAGTTTCCTAATTTACTATATAACTCTTACTAGGCTATCTATAATAGATAGAGGAACCTTGCTTAGTAGGGGAGGAGGGTATATATATTCGCTACGAGATATAATAACTATCTAGGGAGTAGTTTCTATAGAGATAGGAATAATAAAATTAAGCTTAACTTTATATTAAAGGTAAATTAGTTTTATATCCTTCTTTATATAATCGTAATCTAATAATATTAGCTTATTTCTTATTTCCCTTAAAGTTAAATATACTATATATTATTTTCCTTTAGTAGGTATTTATAAAAAAGGAATACTATTCCTTATCATTATCTATAAAAGTCCTATTAATAACCCTCTTAATCTAATTATAGTAATTAACTATCTCTAGTTTTAGAATACTATAGAAATAGTTATTTTTCTTCTTACCTCTATTATAATAGTTTATTAGTTGATTTATATATCGGATCTAGATCTGTTTAAACTACGTGAATTATCTATAATTGGAATGCTTAATAATAGGTTAATAGCTACGCTTATATAGCTTATATAACGTGTAACGTTCAAATATCTAGCAAATTAAAAAAGCCTAAGTAATTACTTACTTCTTAACTATCTAAATAGATATATATTTTCGAATACTTACTAATTTATTAAGCAACTCTATTATAACTATTAAGCTCGGAATTACGCCGCAGCCCCTTCGCAAAAAGACTATAATAAATTCACCTAGTTCGCAGGTATAATTCAGGAAATACTATATAGATATTTTAACCTATACCCTCTACTAGTTAAGGAAAAATAATATAAGAACCCTATATATTCCTACTACTTATAAGTAAACCCTCTAAATATTACTATATAAAGTCGGATACGTATAGCACTAGGGCTAATTATATTAGAGCTAAACGGGCTACTAAGGCTCTCGTGGCCTAGAAACGCCCTCGCTAAACCTTCTAGTAAGGTAAAAGCTATTATATAAAATAACTCCTTAACCTAAAAGGTCGACCTTTTAGTAAGGTATTAAAAGTAAATACTACTATATAAGAAGTAACTCCTTAACTAGAGAGGTCTTTCCTAAGAGGTTCTTATAACTAGAAGGATAAGAAGCTCTGCTATTATAAGTAGGGCTTTATACCTCTCCCTTATCCTTATCCTTATCCCTTAACTATATTAGTACTAAACCCTATATATTAATATACTAAGCCTAAGCGAGGTATACCTTTTAGTATAAATAATATAGAGGGGATTACTAGAGAGTTTAGCCTCGATATAATTAATAAAACCCGCTCCTTTATTAACTACTCTACTATATATAGAGAGTATATTATTAATATAGCCCTTAAGAGGGCTTACTTTAATACCCCTATAGGGGACTCTATAAGGCGTAATAGTATTAGAGCTAAGTAAGTAAACTTAGTAGTAGAAGTTTAGTAAGTTATTATATACCCTATAGAGTAGCCCTTTTTTAAGCAGGTCCTCTATATTACTAAGGTAGAGGTAGCCTAGGTAGCCTAGGCGAACGTTAGTAAGTATAGCTTATACTAACTACTTTAATATAGAGAGAGCGTTGCTAATAATAGCATAGCTACTAGTAGATCAAGCGGTAATAGAGGCGGTATTAGTAGCGCGGGTAGTATATAAGAGGAAAAGTCGATAGTTTTATAGTCTATTAAATAATTAAAAACCACGTTATTATTAATATAAAGTTAAAGATCGTGAGGCTATGGGTATATATAAGTATAGCTATAGTTAGGAGAGTTACGATCACGTGACTGAAGGCTATATATTATTAGGAGGCGCGGAGTTAGAAGGTCTATTGCACTTAAGCAGGTAAAATCACTATGCAGTAGCTAGAGGCCCTATTATAACTATAATATATAAGCTTTATTGCAATTCAGGTATAAGATATAGATATGCTATGCCACCTAAATACTAGTAGGTATACCGTATAACTAGAACATTTCCTAAAGCTATATATATAGTTTTCTTACTAGGAAAGGGTCTTTATAAACTATATTAAATAACCTTCTATAGCTTAGTGTATTTATCTTTATTTAATACTTCTATTAGGATAATATAAGCAATACTATTAATTATAGTTTAGGGTATTTTAGGAAAGCTAGCTATATAGAGGACTTAGTTAACTTAAAGACTATTAGTATAAATTTATAGATAGCTATTATTACTTAGGAGTACTAATAGAAGAGTAGGCGATTCTTTAAGAATAACCTATGAAATTTTAAATTAAATTTTATCTATATTACTACTTATCTATTTACTTATAAGATCTAAAGGTTTAAACTCAGGAGACTCTAGTAATTTTGCTATACGCTAGTTACTAAAGTCTAGTATATCGTCTTCCTCTTTTAATTATATATAACTTTATTTAATTTTATTATTAATATAGGGTATTTTAGGGAATTATTCGTTAGTATCTAGGGAATTTTTAGTATTAGATTTAATTATAGACGCTATCTTAGTAATAGCTTTAGCGTAAAACTATTTATATAAAAGCTTATATTATAAAGATACCTTTAGAATATATTTAGAATATAATCTAGATATAAGGAAATTACCCTCAGCTTATGGGGATATATATAGTAGGTAGGCCCTATTGCCTAACTAATAGGATCTAATATAATAGCCCCTACTAGCCCACACCTAATAGTCAGGTCAGGTCAGGTTTCGTGGTCGGGTCAGGTGAGGTAGGGGGGCAATGGTCGGTTGAGCTACAACCTCGTTCGAAACTCTAGTTAGTACCGTCTTAAGTGCTCTCGCCTAACGTGTCCACGACCACGACAAATACTCTCCAGGATCTGCCATTTTTCCAATCCAACAGGGACAACGTCGCAACCACCGCCCAAGAGCCAGGCCAGGCCGTTGTTTCCCACGGGCCGAACCTCAGCGGCACGCATTTCAGAAGCGTAAACAACGAATTCCGACGCGAACTACGTCACGATTGACTTCAACCTACCTTGGTAAGTTTCCCCCTGGCACGTCGCCTTGGGAGAGGCGGAGCTGACTTTGACGTTTTGCAGACTGCCCTCAATCTGATTGCCGCCGCCCGACCACGACGTCTGCTCCAAGCTAAACCCGACCGACCTCGATTTGACAACCGCCGCAATTTGGCCTCCTTCCTTCATCAGGGTCTTCGGGCCTTGCGGTAGCGACTTTCAACATCACACGCCATGGCAGCGACCATTGCAATGAGCTGAAGCGCCGCCATCGCCGCCGGCACCGTACGGCATCTCTCTCTTGATTCTTCGCCTCTCGATGATGGTGCAATTGAACGCCTCGGCCTCGGCCTCGGCTTCCTCATCCCTCCTCTCCTCGACCCTCGACATCTTCGAGCTGCGCCACCAGAACAGCAGCGGCTCCGGCCTCTCGGGCGAGGTCGGGATCCTCCACGCTATCGACGAGCGTCTTACCGCGTGCGGGTGGGAGATGAACACGACCGTCAATATTCTCTATGATCCGGTCGTCTCCGACTCCGAGCCCCACCGTTGAACCACTAGGCGCCTCCTGTGCCGCCAAATAATGCCGCAAACCCGCGGCCCACGCCGCATACTGTGCGTCTACCTCCCTTTCTATCTTCTGGATTATTGTCGATCATAAGTTGGTCTCGGAATGGTGTCAACATTGGACTGATGCTAACAATGAAGACGCAGAAGGGAAATTCCCCCGATGGCGTCAGGGGAAAGAAAGTCGGTCTTGCGTCGTAGGCTATTCAACCTGCCGGTGTCGCCAGAATTTATCACCAGAACCAGTCCCGAACCATATCAATCCCGAATAAGTATGGAAACAGAAGGTCGGCCTCGTGTCGAAAGCCGCTCAACCTAACCGTGGCAGCAGAACCAGTCCCGAACCACGTCAACCACGACTGAATTTGGAGTAAGAAGTATGGCCTCGCGTCCAAGACATCCTTCCCTGTTGTTGTCGTCCGAAGACACGATCCACGTCGAACAGGAGTGGACTCAGTGGGCGAGTAGTACACGCTACTTCCAACAACACTGCTGCCCGACGACGCCAAAACTATCGTTACCACGAGCTTTCCCCGTGGGAACCGAGAGCTAAGCCCGCGGCATATTGACTTCTGGCTGGTCCAAGAGCGGACACAATGTTATAAAATCAAGTTGCGACAAGCCAGGGCTACGTCTACAGGCTAGATTCGCATCTTGGAGCTATAACTGGCGTCTCTGCGCTGCACGTTGGGCCTGGCGCCATCGGAGGTCTTTTGGCGCTCACTATTCCAGTCCGATGGTCAATGGGACGCGCAATTCGGATCAAGATCCAATCGACGCTCTTTGAGGACGACTTCGCGTGGGTAGCTGCTTTGCCGCTGCAAAGCCTTCCAGCCTAGCCTCCAAACAAGGCAAGAAACCGGCCGGAGGTCAACCCCCAATCAACTTCGCGGCAAAGGGGCCCTGACTTGTCTTCTCCCCCTGAGCCTCTGGGCGAAGCGACACTGTACTATTCTTGATGCAGCACCACAGCCTGGTCGCCAGAGCGCACACCGCACAACAGACCAGAACTGCTCACATCATCCGGTTTGCGGAGATTTAGCTATAGAGGCCGGTTGATCTTGGAGATGCATATGATGCGATATCTTTGGCGTTTCCAGTGGCGTGTCTTGTGTATTCTCTCGCGGCGCAAGGGTGTTCGGGTTAATGGACATCCATGTTTGACCAACAGCGTATGATTTGGAGGGTTGTGGAACGATCCAGCGACATGGAGAATCCAGGTTGAGGCAAAGATGTTGCGATTGTATATCCGTTTCGTACGCAGGCAGAAAATGCATCTACTCCTACTCTTGGAATGGAAAGCTGGTTGTTACTAAACGTGTTGTAGTGACGGGACGCAAGGATATCTAGACCGCCGAAGCCGACCGGCAGACACCGAGACACATCGCTTTCACCGAGGCACACCGCCGGCCAAAGCCACCTCATCTGCGGAGCCCCTTGCGACTATAGAGGCTTGCAAATTTGGTGTCCGCTTTACCAACAATGAAGTTTTCATTGGGTACGGACCATACGAGGCGTGGAAACCCCCGTACAACCCTCCACTCGACAGGACGAGCATGGAAATGACGCAGCTATCCCGGTACTGTTATAGCTGATGGCCAAGCGATCACATATATTACCGCTACGCCGTGCAGATGATCGAAATCAGGTGAGAGGCTCAGCTGACGCCATGGACGGCTGTAAGAACTGTTGTAAGACGCTTCGCGCCAGCAATGTCATCGTTGCTAAAACTCGACAAACTGTTTGCAAATACTGTTGACACGACCACAAATCTTGACTTGCCATCTCGGTGGCCAATTTCCCTTTCGCCACGGCTGGCTATTGGCGCTCACGATGCTGCTCGTCTTCACCAGTAGCAGCACGACGCGCCCGCCACCTGCTGGCTCGCCCCCCGATCACTAATTCCCGACGCGGTGGCAGCCGCCCTAGCTGCTTCAATAAGAGCGGCAAGCTCTTGCACAAGCACTGCTGGGATTGTTAGGGTCGTAGCAGACACAGGAGAGAGATGAGAGGGAGAGAGAGAAAGACGAGATGATTTATGATGGGTGTGGGTACCTTAGTAAGTGGCAGTAGTGGTAGTGGGCAGGAGAGGCTAGTGGCTGTCGTCATATGGTTAGTTATCGGGAATGGAACTGATAAGAGACGTATCGACAAGCGGTGTTATGGGTGCCTTAGGGGGAATGAAAGAGAGAGAGACGGGGAGGAAGCTATAACGGCGTCGGCCTGTACCTCGGCTTACCCTTCCGCAAAACATCATTAACCACACTAGCCACATTAACCACATCAACCACATCAACCACATCGATCCGTCTAAAGACGCGAAACCCAAGCTGGCAATCATGACAGCCCCGAGACGACCAGGTCCACCGCATCAGTCCCATCCTCTCTGCTTCCACACGTCGACAATTCCGACTCCGCGCTTTTTCTGATCCCACCAGCCGCCGCCGTTGCCCTCGAGGTGCATCTTTGGCTGGACTTCGGCCAGGTAGTATAGTCTGGTCGCGTCGTCGGCGAGCATATGTCCCACGTGGAACGACGCGACGACCACCGCCGTCGATGCCGCATCTCCTTCCAGGTGACGGTTCCACACCTTCTTCCTCAGCCTCATCCCGGCCCCGAGGATGGCCTCGCGAGCCTCTGCATGCCACTCCGCACCGGGATGCGCCGACCGCTCGGGCGGCCAGAACGGCCGCGACAGGGGATCGAGCTTGAGCAGCATGAATGGTGTGCGCGCCGGACCGTGGTTGGGAATCTTGCCGAGGGCAAAGAAGGCCGACCAGATGTTGTCGATCCGCGCGTCGACGGGCGCGTAAGGACGCGGCGGACGTCGTGCTTCCGGTTTTGGCCCGCTTCAGGTGAAGAAACGCAAGCACAACGACACACCCAAGTGCTAGAACCAGCCTGTTTTTGATTCTCATGATGTCTCCCGTCGTCCCTCGTCCTCTGGCTGGCTTATGTCACCAAGGTGAGTCGGTTACCGTTTCTCGGTGTGATGAATGCTGACGGATGTGGGAGGCCTGCGTGCCTGCTTTTGTAGTTGGAAGATAGAGATGAGAGTCTCTTTCACGTCGCAGTCGTGAAACGCTGCCAGCCGACCACATTGTTGACCGAAACGGCCGCGCGAAGACATACTACAAAGCATCGGATTGAAACAGATGTTTCTCAACGTGTCAGCCCGTGTGAAACTTGGAAAGGTTTGTCAACGCGGTCGCCGGAGAAGCAGATCGAATATCGTGGCTATTTCCAGCGAATACTGACGTCAATACAGGTTTCCTTCAAAAGCTCAAGATCGGGTCGGCGGATGTGCAGTTGCCACTCAGACAGACATCTCGAACACGAGCATCAATTTGCAGCCTTTAGGGAGGGAGCGTTCGGCAAGCTCTCCAAATCAAATGCGACCGACCAGCCAACCACAGACAGACATGGACGCCACCACTCCATCACCCATCATAGATGCCGAAGCGTTGAGACGAGCTCGCGAGAATCGCGAAGCATTGGAGCGCAGGGGAGTCCGACGTGTCCGGGACAACAGCAGCAACAACGAGGTCAGCATCCGTGGCCAGGAACGACCAGAACTCCGACAACGAGGCCATGTGCCGGGCAGGGCGGTCAACCACCGCACACGTTCCCCATCACCACCACAGGCGCCTCAGCAGGGCAGCCGACCGCGATCGACTCAGAACGCTAGCCTCAACCACCATCCACAGCGACGAGAACCTCGGCAGCGCAGCCAGCCGGGAGCTTTCGACGCGTACACCGGCCTCGACAGCTACCAGGCACGACAAGAGCCTCAACAGCACATCCAGGCGGGGGCAAACAACGCGACTACTGGCCATCTTGGTCGTCTGCAACCACGGCAGGACCCTCCTCGACGCGGTCAGGTTGCACCATACGCGAACACTATTGGCCTCAACCCCTCCCAGGGCCCGAACGAGCTGCAGCTGCGGCAGCGCAGCCAGCTGAACAACCTCAACAATCACAGCACGAGCAGCAACCTCGACCAAGAGCAACGACAACAGCCTCGGCACCGCCACCGCAGGCCACCGAACACTCTGGAACACGCGTCGGAGCCGGAAGGAGAACAGCCAGCAGACGACGACGAGTCCTGGATCTACAAGAGCGTCGTCGTACGGCACGGGAAGGACGTCTGGGACATCACCTGCTTCCTCGCCCGATCTGTCAAGTGGTTGACTGGCCCTCTGCTCAACGCATTCCTACTTGTCAAGCTGTCGATCGAGCCTCTACTCAAGGCGCTGTTCATCTGGCTGTGCAAAATGGCCCTGGTCGTCGTCTTGCTCGCGCTGCCGGTGTGCATGGCATGGAACGCGTTGCCGGAATGGGTCAGGTGGACTTGGACGAGGGCAGTTTTTGCCTCGACGTCGTCGCTGACGTTGCTATCCGCACTGACCGAATCACCGGAGACATCAATCCACGCGTCCGCATTGAACAGGACGACGCTTATAGTTCCCACCGCGCTCCAGGTGACCGGGCTGATCTCGGGTGTTTAGGACTTGGGCAACTGTCTGGATTTCGTGGTAACGAGCGTGGACGTGGCGATGGAGTCGCATGCTAAAGGCGATGCCCAAGTCGGAGTCGAGATTCTTCTGAAGGTGCTGGGCGACGGGCAGAACGACGACTCGGGTTTCGGGGCGTGGCTGCAGATGTGGCTGGAGGTCAACCCTCTCGTTCGGACGATGCAAGGGCAGCACGACGGCATGTTCCTCGACAACGAGAAGCGGCACCTCCGACGAGACTGGATCGACGGAAACGTCCTGCTCGACGACATTGCTCGAGCCAGTTCTCAGGGGTGCGACGGCATGGCCTTCGCGCTGAACTCGCTGGAGAAGCGCAGGTACTCGCTGGACCGAGAGCTCGACCGTCTGCGAGAGTTCCATGAGAGTGTCGCCATGTTGAGGAACGAGGCTATTGCGTCTGAGAACGTCGACCACGAAGGGGTTGAGAGGAAGCCGTCGACACTGATCAAGACTTTCTTGGACGACTTGGCGGAAAACTACATGAGTGCTTAATGAACGGAGGGAAAGGGGTTGAGTATATTTGTTTGTTATTGCTTGTTTGTCATTGTTGTTGCTGGGCGAATCTCCATCCGCTCCTTTGTTCGCTTCCAATTGGTTGGTTTCCGTCAAACACGCAGCATTGCGTGTGTAACTCGACATCGCTTCGTCTCTAGTATACAACTTGTCCTGCGACGCGATGGCATGCCCAAAGCAAGAGGGCCTCGGCTTCTCCCTTCAGATCTTGCGTCCTGTACTTCAAGGCCCAGCATCCCGCACATTATCCCGACCGAGTAGGAGGAGATACACACACATGGGACGACGGCTTTTATTCCGAGCGCCGGGGTACGCGGGCCTCGTTGGTATGCAACAACAATCTGAAGACGATGAGAAGGCGAAACGATGGTCCATCGACCTCGGCGGACTTGACAACGACGAGCTGCCAGGCCTACCGGAACATCCTGATGACGACTTCACGATGGTACGCTTGGCTGTCCAGATCCCAAACGCAGACGCAGACGCAGACGCAGACGCAGACGCAGACGCAGACGCAGGCACAGGTGCAGCCGTGGCCGACGATGCTCCCTTCCACGACGCCGCCGCGACGCTCACGCCCATGCACCTGCAGACCCTCGAACTCTGCTTTCGCCGAGACTTTTCGACCAGGGACATTAATCACCATCTCATCTCCTTATACTTCCACTCCCGTGCAACAACAAGTCATCCGGAGACCTACAAGACCCTAGTCTTGACCCGCTTTGGCGCGTTCCTTGCATACCCGCGGCCGAGTCCGCCCTTCTATATCCACGAGCTTCGCCCGGCCATCGACTTGACTGCGCCCGTGCTTTCACCAGCGAGCGCATGGGATGATGGCGGGCCGGAGGAAGACGACTACTCTCATCACGACGAGCCATGAAACGTCTCCGATCATAACACCCGCCACAGCATCTTACTCCCGACCCGTCGAATTCACCCCGCTTCTCCTTCGATCCATCAACCTCGCTTCGTTTGTTGTACTTGCAGTCTTTGCGTTCGTCCTCGTACGCTACCCCTGGGCGCTCTCCCCTACCCATGTCTTGCTCGACGGCACCCCGTTTGCCGTCCGCCTCAACGCCACCGCCAAAGCCTCGTTGGGTCTCCACGCTCTTCTGTTCCGCATCCACTCCCTTCACGCCTCGTCGGTTCAGGGTCTTCTGGATCATGCAGTCCACCCGGACGACCCTCCGTTTCGTCGAATCCAGCATCTCGTCTCTTCCGTGTGCACGACCGCGTCCAACGTGATGATGCTCCGCGCCGGGTCCAAGCCAGAGGACCTTGAGATGGTCTGTGTGGCGCTTCAATCTCAGGCCTCCCACGCCATGTCCCTTTGGAAGACCATGGCCCCCGAACTGCTGCAGGCGTGGCCAGACAGGACGGTTCTCAGCCTGCGTATCGCGGGTTCCCGGCTGAAAGACATGCGAGAACGATACATGAAGGTGCCTCGCTGGTACCGAAACAACATGCTTTATGCGGCCAAGTACCCCCTACTGAACGACTGGGTTGACTCCTGCGGCTTGTGCGGAGGACCAGTGCCAGCCCCGGACCCGCTCAACCTCCCGACCGTCGCGTGGCATTATGCCTGCGAGCCAGCGTTTCCGGCACTGCTTTCGTCGGCTGTCTTGGGGGGCACTGGCCAAGGAGGTCAAGCTGTGGACAGCGCGACAACGGACTCCGTGGTCGTGTTCCTCGGGCGCTGGGCGTCACGACAGTATCGTCGGCGAATGGACATGATGAAGGACCCCGAATGGCCAGCCAAGGAAGGACAGCCAGCGTACGCACGACTTCACATCATCCGAGACGTGCCGGAGATTAGCCAGCGAACCCTTGGTGCCGAAGATGGCATCTTTGCGCTCACGAGGCTCGTGCTTGAGACGCAGGCAGGTGTGGCGCATCTGAACGAGGTTCTGCACATCCACGGCCTCGCGTCCGTCGTCTCGGCGTCATCCGAACCGCCAACGCAGTCATCGACCGCAGGCTTCTGGGCCGGCTGGAGACGGGGGAGGACAACAGAGACCTACCAGCCATCCAAAGTGCCGACCGTGGCGGAAATGACGAATGCCCTGCGCGTCGGCTCAGGCCTGCTCGTGGACGAAATGGCCGTCTACACGCCGTTCGGCAAGAACCTGGCCAGAGCTTCGGCAGGTCTGTTGGGAGCATGCATCCTGGCAGGCAAGTTCTGGAACTATCTTGACGAGCTGGAGCCCGATGGTGAACGTCAGGGGTTGGTGTCCTGGGCGGCCACCGTCGTTGCAGAAGAGCGGGACGGCGGGGGCTTGGGCGCGATCGACGTCACGAGAACAAGATATGTGCTGGATCCCGAAGACGAGGGCATGGGTTTGATGGATGGCGCAGCGAGAATCAAGACATTATTTCCGGCCAAACAGAGGCGGGGCCCTGCTGCTGAGATCGATCCCGATCCTCCTCCACATGTTCCCCCTCTCGCAGAAGACGACCGGATAGGGCGAGAAGTAGAGGACGTGTTTGGTTCAAGGCTCTCGCAAAACGACTGACATGTGGCTTGGACGGGGTTTGTTGCAGCTATCACGAACATGAACACCGGACAGGGGGAGGACAGGATTTCCAACGCGACGGTCGCGAAATGGAGAACTCGTTGGGACCGCTTGTCTGTCAAGCCTTGAGCTAGGGTTAGGCTACCCTCGTTTCGAGCAAACGGAGATGATTTGAAGAAGCGCAACGAGGCAACAAGATATACGTACGGAGCTCTCCGCAAATATCATCACCCTGATTCTACACTTCAGAGACTAGATAGGATTCACCACCAATGCACACAAGGACTAGTGAGATATAGTGACCTGGGCTGAACAACTTAGTCGTTTGCGCAAGAAGAAAGGGGACGGACGGCTTGTACATACTGCATCCACACGCCCCTTCCTCAATTCGAGTTGGCTAGTTGACGCCAAGATGAAGGGAGAGCATAGTTCGGGCCAACCACGCCGATGCTGCTGCCGTTGTTATTGGTTTGGGAGATGAGGATCATCCCATGACGGCTGCTGGAACTGGTCAGTCTTTGAAGCGAAAGAGTGAGAGAGAGATGATGGCTCAGACTCACAAACACACACACACACAAACACATACGCACGGGCGCGTCCATCTTTGACGCCTCTCAAGGGCCCGGGAAGGACATGATCGGTCAAATTATGATGTCTTGGCTCGGTTGTGGTCTTCTTTTTGGGTTTGGTTTTTTTGATGTTGGGTATTGGTTGGCAATCCAAACGGGAGGCACCATGACAGCCAGGAGGGCGGGTTAGAGAGAGGCAACAGCGCTGCTTCGAGCTGGGCAGATCAGGTGTTAAGTACCGGCTGGAAACGAAAGGTTCATCCTGCCTCCCGATCGGCCTTCAATGCCTCGCTACGGGCTGACGCGGTGGCAGTGGTGGTGGTGGTGTCCAAGCAAGTGCTGGAGTTCGTGTTTGGACTCCATGCCGCGACGAAGATCCGCCGGTTCTGTCTCAATCACACAGACGCACGTCTCTATCTGGGCTGTCTCAACTGACCCGCGGCAGACCGACGCCGTCAGATGGTGGCGTGTGGTGGTCGATAGCCATGGTAATCAACAGGGCACACCGTAGGAAGTCGTCAAGTCATTTATATCTAATAGCACGGCCAAACCCGAGGACTCTGGGCAATAAGTCACAAGTTGACAAAGGGCCGACGACAACTCGTACTTCGACGCGCTTCTCAAGGCGGACACGGACATTGCTAACTGCGACCCGGGACTACAGCAACCTTACGCGGCATACATCCAGAGGCTGAGCCAGCCGGCCGCAGGCGATCGCCTCTACGAGGTAACGGACCTGTCGAGCTTGGACTAGTCGCAGTTACCCGACAACTTCAGCGAGTGCCCGCGCGATCTCATCGAGAAGAAGTTCACGCAGTACGGCCCGGAATTCTACGAGTGGCTCAACACGCGACGAGCCACGGCTGCTGCGGAGGCCGAGAGAGCAGCGGCAGCAGCCGCAGTCCTGCCTGCAGCTCCGGCCACTACAACAACTCCAGCCGAAGCTACGGCGGTCCAAGGCCGCCGCGCTTCGGTGCAGTCGATGGATGCCATCGTGTCACAGGATGAGGAGGACCAAGTGACCTCGTGGCTGAAATCCAACTTAACGCGCTCTGCTCCTCCGGCTTCACGACCGGCAGCAGCAACGCCAACAGCGTCAGCGTCAGCTCCAGCTCCGGCTCCAGCCCGGATACCAGCACCAGGTTTGACCGCTCATTCTTGTCTCTCTCTCCGCGTCTATGGAGACGATCCGTTCGCTAACGTCAGGCGACGAAAACGCACAGTCTCAGGAGCGGCGGCAGCTTCCTTTCCGGTGTTGCGGCCCACGGCAGGTCTCGGCCGACAGCCGCAACAGCCGCCGCCGCGACGAACGCCTCCCCGCCCCCCCGGGGCAGAGATGCCAAGACATCCATCGTCTCCAGGACGCCATGCGGTCAGATGCGAAGCAGTACGGACAGCTCTTGCAAGAGTTCAAGCATCACACGAAGAAGGCGTATGACTGCCAGGTAAACCTCGCGGCCACCACGGCTCGCATTCTGGACCACAACGTTCGACTCAAGCAGGCCCAAGAGGACAACAACAACAACAACAACAGCAACAGCAACAGCAACAGCAACAGCAACAGCAACAGCAACAGCAACAAGCAGAGGGTCTCCGAGTGCGAGTATAAGCGCGTCGGTGACGGTGATAGTGACGGTAGCAGCCTGCAAGCCTGCGGTCTAGGACCTGTAAATAACGACAACGATAACGATAACAACAACGACAACAACATGACGCTAACGCGTAACTATATAGGAGCTTTCCCAATGGAGGAGGGCTTCGCGGCGGCGTCGTTGCAGCATAGTTCGTCCGATTTTTCTTTGCTTCGTTTATAGGAGAAACATCAAGATAGATAGATAGATGCTAACTGCCGCATAAAGGCCCGCCGCCTCAACAAGAGAGTTCGCGCACGTCGCCGAGCTCTAGGCTATAGATAACCGCTCGCCAGTTCTTATCTCAACAACATCCGGTGGCCCAACAGGATCACGATCTCAGAAGAACGGTGCCAATCACGGGGGGGCTAGCCGTGAGTAATAAGAGATATCGTCACCGGGGAAGGGGCAGCAGAGGAAGAAACACAGATGGCGCTGCGTGATATGATGATGTGTTCTATGTTTGTAGGCGTGCTACATATCTAACGTATTTTCTTGTCTTGCTTCTTCTAATGGCGGTGAAGGGGACGTCGATTTAATCTGCCTAGCACCTACTTTTTGTGTTTTCTCTCCGTCTCTTCGCTGCCGGGACCCCATATATCGCGCGGTAGATTGCCCATAAGTAGAGTATGTCTGATCTGAGAATTGCTTCTCGTGGCCCCCCTCTGCCCATTCCTGCCTTGCTATCTCGAGCTACCTCGATAGCCGCCGCACTTTCGGAGTCCTCATCCCCTCTTGTCTAGCTCCATTGACACACACGCACACACGGGCACACGAGATGAGATGGATAACCTCGCCAAAGAACCCCGCTGCCCGGACCGAGGCGATGCCAACGTAGGTGACATAGGACGGCTCTTCGCCTTCAGATTCTCGAGAGATTTGGTTGACGGCTAAAAGCTCCACAACGTAGGATCGAATGTTCTACGTCTTTCGAGCCGTCACTCTGGGCGCAATCATTGACAATGTTCGTGGCCGGCGGAACCAGCTCACGTGGCGTCCCCGCGACCGCATTGTGATGAAGTATTTCCTCGCCAAACACCATCTTGACGACGTATCGGTCCGTTTGTATCCGCTTCGCGACCTCGCTGCCCTGCTTGACCTCGACGTCGCGTCCCTGTCCGACCTCGAGTGGAGCGCCATCGAGCGCAAGATGCGGTCGTCTCTTGAATACCACCTTGACAAAATCATCAAGCAAGGGTGTCTGACCAGCGCCTGCGACCCGGACCAGAAGCAATCCGTCACGCGGTGGAAGGGCGAGATTCGGGAGGCCTTGTTGGCTACTATCACGGAGGAGCCCGCTGATGCTGGTTATGTTGGTGATGGATGGCGCCGGGGAAACGTTCTGGTGCCCGTAGAGCGGCGTGCTCGGGGTCGTGGCCCATCAGCTTCAAGTCCCTCGCGATAACTAACTCCGCTATCTTATCCTCTGCCTTCTACTCCACTATATAATACTCCTCCTCCTCCGTCTCCTCCTCCGTCTCCTCTTCCTCCTCCCCGGCCTCGGCCTCCTCTACCTTCGCGTGCTGCATATCTTGCTGATCCCACTCTGGTACGGCATGGTCTGCATCCGATGCCTCGCCTGCGATATCTGTCTTATGACCCGGACCTGGGGGGGTCTTGGTTCCCAGGGTCTGCGGCTATCTCGATTCGATTCACGACTTCGAGTCGCCGCAGCCCGCCCTTCTATATTAACACTCCGAATCGACTTCGTATGAGCGCGCTATGTGATAGAGCAAACGCGGGAACAGGTGGAGCTGTCCAGCCCCTGGCCGCCATCTCCCGGCTCTTGCAGTGCAAACAGAGGATCTTGCAAACGACTGTCGCCCACCTCGAAGCCTGCTGGGGTCGCCTCAAGGACGACAACGGCAGTACCGCGTCCGCCATCCAGCAAGCAGCCTACGTCTTGGCAGCTGTTGACTCAACGTTCGATAACTCAATTGCTATGGAGGAAGTTGCCAAAGGTCTTGGTTGCGGAGAGTTGTGCAGGCTGAGAAGCGAAGCGCACACACAGGCCCTCTCCGCGGCGCAGGAGGCACGGAGACATATAGATGAGGCGGCTGATCTGGGTTACTTTCGTGACTTGGGTAGGGACCTGTGGTGGTGGGCTGTTTCTGATCCTGTCCTGGGCTTGTAATGTGACAAACTGCATTCCTTTGTACCGAGAAAGAAATGGCTGGCGGTGACCAGGATGTAGTAGCAGTCTTGTGCGCGGCTTATCCGAAACATGATGCTTGCCTTGATGCTTGTCTTACGTTGGTTCGCCACGTTCGTTTGCCCCCTCCACCCCCTTCAAGAGAACACCTGTCCATGATGTCACGGTGAATTGCCATAAAGACTGGTGTAGCGCCCTCCGTGTTCCCATATTCTACTTTGGCTTACCGCGTCCTGCACCACCGCGGGCATTCCAGAAGGCTTAGAAGGCGTCCTCCAGTCCCGCGGACTGATGGACCAAGACAACCACTTCCGCCTGTTCACTACCACTTAAGACTTTAGTATGGTGGGACGCTTCCCGGTCTGCTTGGTTCATGACTAATTGACAGCAGGCAGCATGGAGGACTCTGACTTCGCCAACAGACAGGCCCGTGGAATGCCTGCGACGGGATCCGGGGTCGATTTAGCTTTTGCAGCAAGGCAGATTGACGCTTCCGCAAACACCTCCAAGCCACGGACCCGAAGAGCAGCAAACTTCAGCTCATTGACGAGATCGACCCAGACTACGAGTATCTCAAACACCTCGGCTGGGATGCGGAGGGAAACGAGGGAGAAGAACGATAGCGAGAGTCTTGGGAGCGAAATCCTGAAGGCGTGGGCCAGTTTGGGACGTGGATGAGAAGGAACTTTGCGAGATGGCGAGCCAAATGGGCGGAAAAGCAAGCCAACGATGGCAGCCACACCGATCATGTAGATGGAGCAGATGGAGCAGATGGAGCAGATGGTGCAGATGGTGCAGATGGTGCAGATGGTGCAGATGGTGCAGATGGTGCAGATGGTGCAGATGGTGCAGATGGTGCAGATGGTGCAGATGGTGCAGGCGATGACGCTGGAGATGGCGAGGGTGCGGGTTACGGGGACGCAAGCGGCGAGGAGGACGCGCGTGATGCAATGGCTGGGCTGCGTATCGGTGTCAGCCGGGCTGGTCCGGATGACCAGGGCACGAAGCAGTCCCCAGTACGAGTTGAGAATGAGGGTGCTGCTGCCGTCGAGCTGGTCGGGGATGAGGCTGTCGGTGGTGTGGCTCTGGCCGCCACGAGCTACGAGGATGAGGATCTCGCCAGAAAGACCCCCGGCCAAGCCAAGAGCCAGAGATTGCCCGCAATCATGGCATCGACACGAGGCGCGGGTGAGAAGCAGTCTCAACCACAGCCACGGCATGATATACACCCGGAAACTCTGAGAGAATTCTACCAGTGGTACCGACGTGTCCGTCGATCGACCCGAAGCTGAAGCGACGGCAAGCGTATCTCGGATGCCTTCTGCACTACCTCCCGCTTCGATAAGCGGATTTCCACATAGGCAGGAGGAGACGAGGGGCAGGAATTAGAACCTGGTCTATCTCTTTCGAGGTCGGCCTTCGAGAATGGCGGGGCAAAGCTGATGCTTAACACTGCTGGGAAGCTGTAGCTGTGTGTCCTGGCTCCATCATGACAGGACATGTCGGGCTGGCGTGGTTTCGATGAGCTCGATGAGGGTGTGTTGCTGTGGGATGCAAGGACGGGAATACTGTTTTAACTAGCCACCGCTCAGAACTCTTGTCTGGAATGTTACGTGTCCAATCCCCATATGACTTACCATTTGAGGTGCATCATTATCTCAAAGAGCAGCGTCCGACGCTGGAAAGACGAGTCCAACTCCTGTCCCGCCTCAACAAGCATAGCCAGTGTTGCGTTCTGTAACTCCCCGCAAGGCCAACGAGGTTATCTCGGCGAGATGGCGATAGTGTCGGTGCCGAGTATGCCGGCGATGGCGATGCGTTTGAGGCCACGAGGAGACGGCCGGAATCGGGATCGGGAGCGGGAGCGGGGGTAGGAGTGGGAGGGGGCCAGCCCGCCCAGCTTGTTCACAACGAGGCCGCCAATCTCAATCCAGCTCTACCGAACGGCTCGGTCCCGTGCAGACGACCGGGGCCTGTCGGGCGTCTATTCAACAGCCCCCTCGTCGACCTATCGAGACGTCTTGTGGCTGGGGTGCGTCAACATGCGATCGCGCACGCGTCGCCATTGCATCTCGCTAATCCGGACCGTGGCGAGGACCAAGGCGGCGAGGGCGGCGTTGGAGATGGCTTCGTCGGTGCACCCGTCACAGCAGCTGGCGCGATCGGCCTCGGCAAGGGGAGGGAGGCGAGGAACGCGTGGAAGGAGTTGCGGTCGTTGAAAATGTTCTGAGAGGAGAGATGCGTAGGGAGTAGGACAAGGTAGGTACGGGATTTCTCATCTTATCTTGCCTTCCAGGTTGGTATCTCTGGCACAAGGTAGGTACCTCAGCTGGGTACCTTAGGCACCTTCTTCACATTATCTTCTGTGAATAGTGTCTTATCGCGATAAAGAATGTTCCACCTGGGTGGAACATCCACCTTAGCTAGGTAGGTAAGGCACCTTCTTCACCTTATCTTCTGTTACTAGTGTCTTATCGCGATAAAGAATGTTCCACCTGGGTGGAACATCCACCTCAGCTGGGTAGGTAAGGCTGCCCAAGAGCCATGGTCCGACTCGTACCATTAGCCTGAACGCACGGCCTTAGAAGATGGACCGGCGCGGGCACTGCTGGGTAGGTACTGCGAAGGTACCTCAGTGCGGGCGGGTGCGACTCCCCGCCCTGGGAAGGGGAAGGGGCCACTCAAAGTCCTCTCTGCTCGGGCCTCTAACCACTCTTACTTCTGCAACCTCATATGATTCTGCTTCCCAGCAACAACATTGCAAGCGCCGGTTTTTCTCGTTTCCTGTGTCAGTTCTCCTCTCAGCACTCAGGGCGATCGAGGTCGAGCACGTCGCAATCGGCGTCGTAAATAATCAGGCCCATGTTTCCGCCCAGGCACCATTGTAGGCCCGACGGCGTCATCTTACAGCGAGCGACGCCGAGCTCAAGATGGCATTCAAGACGCAGCTTTTGGTGGTCGATATAAGGGGCGGAGTAGAGGCGGTTTACAAATATGGTGAGAAGGTAGGACGGAAAATTTCGCCCGTGTTGAGTAAAGCCTGGCTAGGAACTGTGGTTCTATCGGCAAATTCTGAGGGAATGAGGGGAGGGCATAGAGCAAACATGCCCAAGTCTCCGTCCGTTACGACCGCACCAACAGCCTGCCGCTGCTGCCTTCTCGACGAGTCCGACAGCAATGAAGGTGAAGGGAACGAGCCCCGGGATCAATAGGAGCTGGAGGTCTGAAGTCCCGCCGCTAGCTTCCCAGAGGATCAAGAAGAACAAGAGGAACGGGAGGAAATACTGTTCTGTATGGATTCACCCGTTTGACATCAGGCCGCTACGAATTGGGTGGAAAGACGGGCGGACGTCGTCCGATAGATCAGCAAGATGCCGCCTCTGTAAGGATAAACTAGCAGCTAAAAACAACCGCCTGAGGTCGCCCCAATCAAACTGATCCCAGTCCATGTCAAGCGCGCGCTGTCCAGTACCGAAGCTGCGAATACCAAGCCCAGTGAAAACCCCAGCAACAAGGACCAGACATTCGATCGTGACGGGAACGTTCCCTGCGCCGAGAGGCAAAACTATTGAGATGTTGACCCCTAGACTGCTGAGACAAATACCAACGCCGCCGCCAACCACTCGGCTACCAAGGCTACGGAGAGTAGCGTCACCTCAGTAACTTCCAGTCAATGTGTGGTGCTATGTCGTCCGCGGAACCCAGCAATTTGTTGTGCTTGGTCATGAGGAAGTGTAGCTGACGCAATTGAAGGATAATGTGTTGCTGTCTGGTTAGTAACCACGTTGTTCTGATCTTTACCTGCTGCCTTGCCGTCTTGTGCCGTTTTTTTTTTTCTTTTTTCAAGTCGTTCTTGTTCGTCGACATGAACTTGGCCCTCGCACAGTTTGAGGACAGACGTATTAGGGACAGCCACAATGGGCCTAGTGCCCGGGCTCATCTGGAGGGGGGAGGGCCAAGTCGCTGGGCTCGGCACGTCATTGGACTCGTAGGTACGTACCGATTTTTGATATGGCGTAGCGCTGGCCAGGATCTTGTCGATTGCGTCCGTCTGGTAGGGACATGACGAGGAGAGTTTCTCTGCCACCACCCCAAAAAAAAAGAAAAAAAAAAAAGCACTCGACCAGGTAGCATACTGAGCCATAACTCTACTTCAAAAGACACATATGTTTCGACCGGCAGACTGGGGTAGAGGTCGGCATCGATCTGGATGCAGCGGTGCCAGTCTGTGTGGTATTGGCAGGTCGGGACACTGCGGCGTTCGATGACAGGGGGCTACCAAGTCTTGGCTCAATCTACGCTGCTGAATTTGATTGAGAATCAACAGAAGAGCTGGCGCATCAAGAACGTTTTTGTTGTTGTCGTTTCTTAAGACCGAAGCACCGCAAGCGCAGTACGGTCTGGGATGACAGTGACAAGGACGAGGTCACTAAGGCAGGGCAGGTACTCTGTCTAGGAGAAATCAGTGTCGGGGGAAACGAACAGTTAGGTAGAAGGAGTGAGTGCCCGTGATCACAGAGGACTGCCCGCTTTCCGACGTTTTAGCGGAGGTGGGGCAATGTGCCAACTGCCCCACATGTGAAGTAGCGCGCCCGGCCTTCACGTGATAGCGCGATCCAGTCTAACAGCCCAGGGCCGTCGCGCGTCGCATCAATTACCTAATTGTCAATCGCCCATAGGAACTTCCTCGCTCTCTTCACGCTATTAGCATCTTGACCACACCTCTCTGGATATTTACCAACAAATCACAACCAATCCAAGAACATCTTAAAACCACGACACCGCAAACTAAGATAACAAACCACTCCAGTCGGCCCCAGCATAGAGTCGTCTAATAGCGACCCCGTTTCTATAGCCCTCAAAAGCCACGTAAGATAAGACTAAAAGATAGCAACTTCCCTAGTTAGTCCAGAATCCCTAATTATTTCATATCGCACCGCGGGTATCGCTCGTATTAACGCAGATCCTCGGGTTCCTCGGATTTTCTATACCCCATTAACAGCTTTTCCTTCATAGCTAGTCGTCGAAGATGAGACCCAGTGCCTCCTCGAAGAACACGGCAGCGTCGTGCCTGGCTCTAACGATCAGCCCCCGTCACCAGTCGATGCTAGACAGTGCCCTAGAAGCATGGAAGTTCACGAACACAACCTTGAGCGTCGATTCATCATAGTACCGACACCATCTATCTATCCGGCCCCGTCGGCTGCCGGAGACCCCGCGGTACATACTAACAGTGACGTCTTCGCAACGTCGTCGAGCTCCTAAGACAGGAAATCCCCTCATGGCTCCCCCAAGGATGCTCCGACCTTCTTTATATATAGCGCCATAATTCCCAAAGATCTTCCTCCCTATAATAAGGAGCACGGCAGTCTCGACGGCATGAAGGACGCGCCTAACGCCGCTGACCGAGTAAGCATCGCTAACGAGTCAATGCATACCGAAGTTGCCGATGCGAAAATGTCCCACGCACGCAATCACCGCAAGAGAAAGGCCGAGGAGGATAGCAACGAGGAGCACGACGCTGATATTAATAATACCGCCGGCTAGAAGGGAATACATAAGGAGAATATCAGGTGCTAGTCTTATAACGTTAAGAGTAACCGAAAATAGGAGCTATACTTAATCTTAAAGTACTGAGTAGATAAGGATAATCTAACTCGAATCTAGTTCTACTACTCTTAGGATAAGAATAACTAAGTCTATATATAGGAATTAGAATTAATAATTTAGAAAGATATAGCTTATATATAGCGAGCCTATATTAAGAAAGCTACCCCTCGCTAAGACCTTAGTAAAGATAAATAAGATCTATAGTATATCTTAGATATTAGATACTAACTCCGCTATTACCTAGGATCTAACGAGGCTATATATAGGGTTAGCTAGGAGGGTACTATAGAGTAATTAGATAAGTTAGAGGCCTTCCTCAAGACGTATTACCTAGTTCTACTACGAGAGTATAAGGAGAGTATTACCGCCCGCGCTCCTACTTTATATATAATAAAAAGGTAGAAAACGAAGCGATAATAGTTATATAGTTATTAAATCGTTATAGTATAGAAAGAATATCTAGCTAGGTATATCTTAAGATATCCTATAAAGTAATAAAGGGGGGCTTATTAATAATCCAGACTATAGCAATAAGGATTTAGAACGATAGTAATAGCAAAAGAGGGTAAATATAGCTATAAGAGGTATATTAAGAGTTTCTATAGAGCACCTGGCGTGGTATAGGTCTCAGGAGGACTATAAGCTTATTTCTAGCTATTATAATTAAAAATACCTATATTCTTAATTTTTTTAATTATCGAATTTGCGGGATACCCATGGAGTATCGAGGGCAAATACTATTGCATCCATGCTATGTTTAGTAGGACGGCGTTAGCCGCAGTAATTCGCTTTAAATAAGTCATAGCTTAGAGCAATCGTGTCAAATCGACTCCCTGGGCGCGCGCAGTAGGGCGTAATATACGCGTAAAAGCAGCGCGAAATCTAGCTAAATCAGGCGATATCTATATTAGTTAGTTTTAAGGGTAAATTCCGCCCGGATCTATATATATAGTTTTTATAATAGTTATATATTAATTTTAAGTTACTTTTATACCCTATACTATATAATTTAATAATTAAGAGTCTAATCTTTATATATAATGCTAATTAAAGCTGTTTAAATAAATGTATAGATTAAATTTAGTTATATTATTAATATATAAACTTATAATAAGTTTATACTTACTAATACCTCTAAAGCCTCTAGAGCCTCTACCTACTCAATAGAACTTTATAATCTAGGGAATTAGCCCTTATAATAGGATTAAGCATAATATAAGCTTAAGTTAATAGAACTATAAGAATATATTAACTTAGATAATATTAAAAAAGAGGACCTTAAAGCTATCTCAAAAACCCCTCTAATAAAGCTAAAGTTCTAGAACTACCTTTAGAAAGCTAACTTCTTAGTAGTAAATACTTACTCTAGTAATATAAAAGTATTATTAACTCCTATATTAACTATTACTTAGGGAGATTTAAGATAAATATCCCCTATTAAGTTTAAATTAGCTAGGGTATTTAACAAATTAATAAAACGAGATTAGTATATATCTAGTATATATATAGCGATATATAAGGATAGGATAAAGGAGATAAAAAAGTTATATAAACTTATAATCTAGTTTAAGAACTATATTTAAGAAATAATCTATCCTAAGTATTATAAACTTATTTTATTCTAGAGAACTTAATTACTAAGAGTATTATTTACTTAAGAGCGAGAGTAGAGATTAATAAGATCTATTAAGTTAAAGCTATTAGAGATATTGAGTATTGAAGTCCTTTAAACTATATATAAGGGGAAGATTATAATATAGAAAGTAACTTCTAAATAGATTATAAAGTCTAAGGTAGCTATATTGGAGCTAAGAGCTATTAAGGTAGTAGAGAGTAATAGTAATTTAGAATAGTTTAATAACTTTAGTTATACCACTTACTAAACGCCCCTTATATAATAAGTAATAATATATAAGTTAACCTATAAAAAGGATATTAATAATAGGCCTCTAAAGTTATCTAATCTTATTAAGAGTATATATAGAGAGATCTCTTATATAGTTAATCTAGTAGGCTCTAAGGTATATATTATAAACGCAGGAGTATTTAGACTAATAATAACTAATATCCCTATTTATATATTAAAACTTCCTTAAGTATAAAGCGAGTTAAGAAAGAAATAAACTAATAAAGAATCTAATAATTAATATAATAAGTAAAAAGCGGGATTTAGTAAGTATGAAGTATACTCTATACCTTATTTACCCTTATTGAAATACTAGTATATTTTTATTAATAAAGCGCTAGACTATTAGACTCTAAATAAGGCTATTACTAGGTTAATTAAGGAGCGATATAAAGGGGAATTAGTAAATAAGATGAATTATTTAAAGATCTTTATAAAAGACTAATAACTCTTAATAAGATACTAAGGAAAGACTAAACCTAGGGGAGTATTATTTTTAATAGCTTATAATTATAAGCCATCTAAATTAGTATTACTACATTTAAGATTAAGAGTTCATATTCCAAATAACCTTACTTAGTTTAAAGCCCTCTATAATACCTATAATAAAGACTTTATCCTTATAAGATCTAAGCTAATATTACTTAAGAAACATAGATCTATAGTTATAAATATAGGTAGATTAGGAGGGTACTAATCTACCCTCTACCTAAATAACCCTATTGAGCTCGGAATTACGCCGCAGCCCCTTCGCAAAAAGACTATAATAAATTCACCTAGTTCGCAGGTATAATTCGGGAAATACTATATAGGTATTTTAACCTATACCCTCTACTAGTTAAGGAAAATAATAGAGGAACCCTATATATTCCTATTACTTATAAGTAAACCCTCTAAATATTATAGAGTCGGACGCGCGCCGCACTAGGGCTAATTATATCGGAGCCGAACGGGCTACTAAGGCTCTCATAGTAAAGCCACTATATAAGATAACTCCTTAACCTAAAAGGTCGACCTTCGAGCAAGGCGCTAAAGGTAAAAGCTACTATATAAGATAACTCCTTAAACTAAAAGCTCGACCTTCTAATAAGGTAAATACTACTATATAAGAGGTAACTCCTTAACTAAAGAGGTCTTTCCTAAGAGGTTCTTATAGCTAGAAGTATAAGAAGCTCTACTACTATAAGCAGGCCTTTATACCTCTCCCTCTTCCTTATCCTTATCCCTTAACTATATTAATACTAGACCTTATATATAAAAACGCTAAGCCCGCGCGAGGTATACCCTTTAATATTAATAATATATAAGAGCTTACTAGAGAGTTTAGTATTAATATAATTAATAAAACCCGCTCCTTCTTTAACTACTCTATTATATATAGAGAGCGTATTATTAATATAGCCCTTAAGAGGGCTCTTATTAATATCCCTAGAGGAGATACTTACTATTATATTATAACTAAGTAAGTAGACTTAGTAGTAGAAGCTAAGTAGGTCGTTATATACCCTATAGAGTAGCCCTTCTTTAAGCAGGTCCTCTATATTATTAAGGCAGAGGTAGCCTAGGCCCCTTAGGGCTTAAATATTAGTGAGTATAGCTTATGCTAACTACTTTAATATAGAGAGAGTATTACTAATAATAGTATAATAAAGATAGTAACGACTTCTAGCGGATAAAGTAGTAATAGAGGCGGTATTAGCAGCGCGGGTAGTGCGCAAGAGGAAAAGTCGATAGTTTTATAGTCTATTGAATAATTAAAAACTACGTTATTATCGATATAAAGTTAAAGATCGTGAGGCTATCTAGTAGGGCACGTATAAGTATAGCTATAGTTAGGAAAGGTAGTTAGCAATTATAATCACGTAACCGAAGGCTATATATTATTAGGAGGCGCGGAGTTAGAAGGTCTATTGCACTTGAGCAGGTAAAATCACTATGCAGTGGCCAGAGGCCCTTGAATAACCCTATATATTATAGTATAATAGTAAGTAATCCTATATCCTATAAACGCTTATAAAGGAAAGGGATATACTAGGATAATAGACTAGATAAATAATACCTCTAATAATATAATAAGACCTATATAGTAAAAGTCCTAGATATCTGTAATTAATATATCCTTAGGTATATACTAAAGTAGACCTAAGTAGCGTTTTATAACTATATTATACTAACTCCTCTATAACATAATATATATACTATATTAATGAGAAGGAAGCCTTGAAAAGGGAGTTATAATAACTAGTACTTATAACTTAGCTATGCTAGAGAGGCTACTATATAATAGTTAGAGGTAGTAATATATAGAGCGAGAGTAAAGGGCAGGGTACCTATTATAATAATAGATTGCGGGCTTGGCGTTTTCATCTGCGGGGTCTAGTGCTAATATAGTTAAGGATTCATTAAAGGTTAGATAAGGATAAGTAAGAGGGAGAGGCATAAGGCCTTACTTATAGAGCTTCTTATGCTTCTAGCTATAAGAACCTCTTAGGAAAGACCTCTATAATTAAGGAGTTATCTCTTATATAATAATATTTATAATACCTTATTAGAAGGTAAGTTAAGGAGTTATCTTATAGAGTAGCTTTTATAGTACCTTGCTAGGAGGTCGACCTTGAAAGTTAAGGAGTTATCTTATATAATAGCTTTTACCTTACTAGAAGGTTTAATAAGGGCGTTACTATAAGAGCCTTAGTAGCCTATTTAGCTCCAATATAATTAGCCCTAATATAGGGCGCATACGACTTTATATAGTAATATTTATAGGGTTTACTTATAAGTAGTAGGAACGTATAGGGTTCCTATATTACTTTCCTTAACTAGTAGAGGGTATAGATTAAAATACCTATATAGTATTTCCTAAATTTTACCTACGAACTAGGCCTCTAGCCACTGCATAGTGATTTTACCTACTTAAGTGCAACAGACCTTCTAACTCCGCGCCTCCTAATAATACATAGCCTTCAGTCACGTGATCGTAACCTGATAACCTCCTAAGTCACTAACAACCTTTCCTAACTATAGCTATACTTATATATACCCAAGGCCTCACGATTGTTAACCTTATATCGATAACAACGTGGTTTTTAATTATTTAAGTACGGGCAGATTATAAAACTATTAACTTATCCTCTTGCGCACTACCCGCGCTGCTAATACCGCCTCTGTTACCGCTTCGTCCGCTAGAACTATGCCGTCGTTAGCAACGCTCTCTCTATTAGTTAGTATAAGCTATACTTACTAACGTTTAAGCCCTAACAGGCCTAGGCTACCTAGGCCACCTCTGCCTTAGTAATATAGAGGACCTGCTTAAAGAAGAGCTACTCTATAGGGTATATAATAACCCGCTAAACTTCTATTATTAAGTTTACTTACTTAGCTCTAATATTATAATACCTTATAAAGTCCCTTATAGGGGTATTAAGGTAAGCCCTCTTAAGGGCTATACTAATAATATACTCTCTATATATAGTAGAGTAGTTAATAAAGGAGCGGGTTTTATTAATTATATTAAGGCTAAACTCTTTAGTAATCCCCTCTATATTATTTATACTAAAGGGTATATATTACCTAGGCTTAGTATATTTATATATTAGGTCTCGTACTAATATAATTAAGAGATAAGGGTAAGGAAGAGGGAGAGGTATAAGGCCCTGCGTATAGTAATAGAGCTTCCTATACTTCTAGCTATAAGAACCTCTTACGAAAGACCTCTTTAGTTAAGGAGGTACCTCTTATATAGTAGTATTTACCTTTAGTACCTTACTAGAAGGTTAACTTTATATAGTAGCTTTTATAGCACCTTTAGTACCTTACTAGAAGGTTAACCTTTTAGGTTAAGGAGTTATCTTCTATAGTAGCTTTCGTAGCACCTTACTAGAAGGTTTAGCGAGGGCGTTACTATAAGAGCATTAGTAGCCCGTTTAGCTCTAATATAATTAGCTCTAATATAATTAGCTCTAATATAATTAGCTCTAATATAATTAGCTCTAATATAATTAGCTCTAATATAGCGCGCGTCTAACTTTATATAAGGGTTTACTTATAGGTAGTAGGAATATATAGGGTTCTTATATTATTTTTATTACCTAGTAGAGGGTATAGGTTAAGATACCCGCATAGTATTTCCCGAATTATACTTATAAACTAGGCGAATTTATTATAGTCTTTTTATAAAGGGGCTGCGGCGTAATTCCGAACTTAATACCTACGAACTAAGTGAATTTATAATACTCTTTCTACAAAGCGGCGGAACTTAATAATAATAGATCATAATACTTATAGCCTAGGGAAGATAATAAATTAAGTCTATTAAAGGCTAAGAGAGAGTATTACTACTTTAATACTAAGGGGATAAATAGCCCTAGACTTCTACTCATTTAAATAAGAGTATGGAAGCTTTATAACCCTATTACTATTTATAAATAGACTATTGGGTTATACCTAGGATTACTACCTTAAGGATCGATCAATAAGAACCTTAATAAGGGTATTTACCTAGTTTATTAACTCTTTTAAGAGGGAACTTAGTATAATAATCGAGGTATTATTATAGGCTACGCCAGCGTAAAGCCTACCCAGGCTTCTACCTATGTTTACCGCCTTAAGGGGCTACCTAGGGCCTACCTATAGCCTACCTAGAAGTTCCCTATAGATAAGTAAAATCTCTACTAGAGAGGAAAACCTCTCCTTTTTTCCTCTTGAGCTTAAATAAATAATTATTTAATAAACTTAGGTCTAAACCCTTATATATTTAAGCTTTTTACTATAATTAACCATAATAAGTTAAGCGCTACTCCCTACTAGCTAGTAAGATAGTTAATAATAATATAGCTAAAACTTGAGATAAGCTATTATAAGCTAATTTAATAGTAATACTAGAGTCCCTCTAGTAATAGTTAGAAGAATTTAAGTAGGGAGATAGCTAATATATAGCTATATAGGACCTTATAAGTATTACTAATAAGGTATTAATAATACCTAGTATCATATATTAGAAGCTATCACCCCTACCCCTAAAGCTTTTAAGTAAGTAGAAGGAATATATATCCTAGGTATAATAATTAAGATATAAGATCGCTATTAATAACGCGTTCTACCCTATAAAAATGGAGGTTTAATACCTTATTAACTCCTATTTAAATACTACTCTCTTATAACTAGTTATTACTTTCTGTAGAGCTAGGGGTAATAATAGATAATATAATTTAGAGGACTTTATAGCTTACCTCGATTGAACTTATAGAAACCTTTGTATCTAGTTATAAGGTATAGCCTCATTATGAACCTTCTAATAGAAAGAGAATAGATCCCTAGTAACTTTCTTATTAGGTTTTAAGTAAATACTAGCTAATATAAGGAATATAAACTAGGTAAGTTAGGTTTAGATCTTATTATTAGAAGCCTCTTTTACCCCGAGGCTAAGGGATTAGCTAGTTATTATTAAGTTACTAGCTAATTATAATAACTAGGTCTTAAAGACTTAGAATATTATATAGAAAGTAGAGCGCTAGAAGTCTCCTAGTAATTACTTAGTAACTTACTAGAGACTTACTACTAAATACCCTAAGGGAGATATTTATATAACTAGAGCTATATATATCTCTTAGGTTAAGGAGGTAAGATATCATAGTTATTAAAACTCTAGGTTCTCTTTAACTATCTCCCTAATAGAATCCTAATAGCTATAAAAAGGTATAAGGGATTCTTATACTTATTATATTTATAGGGTTAGAGAGTATATTATATATTACTACTCTAATAAGAAGGATTAGCTACTTAGAGTTATAAGAATAAATATTTTAAGAAAGGAACTTATATATTATAAGGTTATAAATAAATACTAAGTAATAACTAACTCCTTAAAAGAAGATAAGGAGTTAGAAATAAACTAACTCTAGAGTAAAACTAAGCCCTAGAGCTTACTAAGGAGGAGATATTAAATTAAGAGAAATGTAGATAGGATTAGCTAGCTAATAATAAGCTTATTATTATTTAAGTTAGAATTAATCGAAGATATCTAGGTTTTATTTTAGTAAGTACTAGGAGTAATACTTATATAATAATTAACTTTTCTCTAGCTTAATACCGTTAACTTCTATATATTAAGAAAAGCTAAAAACCTATAAGGGGATATATACTTAATAGAATATTACTAAGTTATACTATAAGTATAATATTATTTAACTTAGAAATAAGTAGCTATATTTAATATTTCTTTATAAATATAGTTAATAGCTTAAACCCTAATATCCTCTTAGGGTACCCCTAGATAGAATAAACCTAGGTTATTTATAGTACTATAGCTTACTAAGTATATTATAGGAGCGAGTATATTAGGCTATACCTAAAGAGCTAAGAGGAAATAACCCTTATAAAAGAAATGAGGTCTACGAGGTTCGTTAATATATCCTTATTCTCTATAATCTACTAATACCTAGTAAAATAAGAAAGTAAGTTCTAGGAGAGTATTGTAGAGGTATTAATATAAGCTCTTAGCTTAGCCAATATTAAGAAAGCCTTAAACCCAAAGCTAAAAGAGGATTGATAATACTATTTATTAAGCTAGGTATTAAGAGAGTTCTCTAACCTTTTTATCCTTAATAAGGCTTACTTATTACCCCCTAAGGGTACAAAATAAACTATTAAATTAAGCCTATATTCGAACTAGATAGAAAGGAACTACTACTTCCTCAAGGCCCCCTCTATAATATATTAGGAGAAGAGCTTTTAGTACTAAAGAAGACCTTATAAGATCTCCTAGATAAGGTGTTTATTAAGGCTAATAGCCAGAGTATTTCCAAACAATACAAAATACAATACAAATACAAAATATAAGTACAAAATACAAATACAAAATATAAATACAGAATACATAATACAAATACAAATACAAATACGTATTTATAATATATTAGAGAATTATTCAAAATACATGTATTTGTATGTATACCTTTTGTATTATAATACATTGGATTCGCTATATAAATTAGTAATACTCAATGAGTATATATAATAGTATATATTGTATTCAGCTTATATTTAATTTATTAAGCTGAATAACATAATGTTTTATCATAATATATTGAGAAGTAAGATATTTCTTAGAATAGGAATTTAGAAGTAAAACTTCTAAATTAGGAACATTTATAATAGTAATAATAGTACTACTAATAATAACATTACTATTATTATTATTATTATTACTATTATTATTATTATTATTACTATTATTATTATTATTATTACTATTATTATTATTATTATTACTATTATTATTACTATTATTATTATTATTATTACTATTATTATTATTATTATTACTATTATTATTAT
>JAVHLU010001345.1:0-32364 GCA_036785755.1 Colletotrichum ledebouriae | reverse complement strand
CTTGGCCCCCCGACTTCTAGACCCAGACGGCGTGCTTATCCCCGCCTCCATCATCATGTCCGTCCGTCGTCTGCGTCGCCGGTGGAGGCTTCATCGACAGGTACCGGTGCGACGACAGGTACCGGTGCGACGACAAAGGAACAGCAGGAGAGGGCACCGCCTGATGCCAGAGAAGCTCTTCGTACGATACCTATGACCAGGGCTTAACCTCTCATGCCAGGACAACTCGCGCGAATGTCTGAGCAAGGTGCTCTTGAAACCCTCTTCCCCTACTCCACTTGCTACAGTAGTATTGAATCTCAAGATTCTTTCCGAAGTGAAAGTGGAGCTAGAGTCGTAAGGGCAAGAAACCTTTTTTTTTTTTTTGCTCATCGCCCTTTGGCTGCAATAGCGAGCGGAATTCTGCAGCGCCGCTGCTGGCCTGCCTGGACTGGATGGAGCTTGTCCTTCGTCCTCTTCCTATCTTGGCACACTACGAGATGTGTAGTACGACGCAACCATCAAGCGTATCCGTTTTTCTTTCATCCTGTACCCGGCTTCACATACGTCTCTGTCCAACCTTGGCTGCACTCCACTTGTCTTCAGCAAAACGTAAGATACGTGTCTAGACGGGCAGTCCGCCGTAGAAGATTACGACGCGGGTTTCTTTACTCGCTGGCCACATATAGCTTACGGCACTTGATCCCCTTTCCCTCCACTCCCTGTCGTTGCCTTGTCGTCCTAGCCTCGATCCGATTCCGGCTCAGACTTCCCCGAAGGTACGATCCATGAGCCAGAGCCGCCGGGCAGCCAGTCCAGCCCGACATGCGGAGCGTCGTCAAAAGGGAAGGACGCAGAGAGTCAGGGCTAAGACTGGACAGGAAGATCACCGCGCGCAGGCCCGTGAGGGTCCGGAGATCTCGGGCCACAGATGCCCATGGCTCTGGATATCTCCTTCTTGCTAATGGGCGGGCTCTGGCTTTAACGTTGCGTAAATTGCAGTGGCAGCGAAGAAATATCTTCAGCGGTACGACCTAATACGAGGCGAAGGCAACGGCGGCGACATGTGGTCGTTGGGAACATCGTTGCTATACTGCTAGACGCCGCAGCTGGAATCCATGGGCAGAGAACGTCCACCACGTCCGCGAAGAGGAGGATATGTATACGGGTTGCAGACGTAACGGCGATCAGAGCTTGACGGGTGGTACCTCTGATCCATCTCTCTCCTGCTCTCTGAACGTTCCTGCACATATGCCCCCATTCGCCGTGCTGCAATTTCGTACTTCATTCCGGTTCCCTGTCTTGACCGACACGGGCACCTTGTGGCCTTGGATCTTGGGCCTTTAAACCTGGACTGTTTCTTTCCACCTCCCCTCGCGTATGAGCTATATCAAACCGCACACCAGTCCATCACGCCCCCTACTTCCTCCTCCTCAGACTCCTCAGACTCCGCACACACGCCCCTCGTCCCCTTATTTCTGTAACGATGAGAACTGTGTACTGTAGCGAACTGTGTCAGTGCCGTACGTGCTTCTTCGGATGTTTTCTCAGGTGCTGGGTTGCCACGCCTTCGGTGACCCGCCGGCCCGTCGGAGGTCCCTTCTCCTCCTGCTTCCCATCAGCGGGGTCTTGGTGGAAATACAGAGAGTATGATCTGTAGATGTTCCATGACCACGCGTAATCCCAAACATCCCAGAGGCAAGGGCTGTCGGCCTGACGGGTGGCTAACTAGCTGCTCCGGTCGGGCTTCGCTCCGCAGCTTGCCATGCCCTCGCTGCATACAGGACCCAGGTGGTGAAAGCTCGCTGGCCTTGTCTGCTTCGACGATGGAACGGCGGCGGACGTGATGACCCCTCTTCCCACGTTTCTCCTGCTACATGCATGTTACCCTGGTCAGTCAGCAGCCAGAAGAGAGAGAGGGGGAGAGAGAGCGCGCGCGCGTCCGCCTGTTCTTGCCCTTGGCCCCTCCTGGAAGGTTTTGGCTACCAGCGGGCGGCCCTCCGCTACCTTGCGTTGCTGCCCTTCTCTTCACACTACCACCCCCCCGGAGGTACTAGCCGTGGTTCTCTTGAGCATTTAGCAAGGTGCCAGTGGTCTCGGAGGGATCCTCCGCCACGCCTTGCTCGCTACTCTATTAAGACCGAATTACCCTCCGGGATTCTTCTGGCGTATGTTTGGGGGGGACTTGGGTCAGGTCAGGGCAGGCATATGTAGGGGAAGTACATGTGCTAAAAGGCGGCGGGATGCTTCTATCTTGCTTCCGGTGGTCTCCGTTAGGTGGGTGTTCATGGGAGATATTAAAGGGGATGTCGACCTGAAGCAGTAGGTCGTTATTATGTGAGTAGATTTTCACGCCTTCACAATATCGCGAAATTGGGGAAGCTGCGTTTGCCCAGTTTTTTATTTCTCAAGAATGCGCCTATGCACATAGATGGACAACAATACGAACAGAATTTATTGCAGAGAAAGAAGATGGTCATCTCGTGGTAATTGCTTGTTGCGATTGGGACTTTGATGCATGAGCCCAATCGACCAGGGACTCTCCATGGAATGTGGATGAAGCCACACCTCGTTACGAGTCATCTTCAATAATTTTCTTTTTCCTTCAGTACTATCATCTTGTGCGTTGACATTATTCTCATAGGATTCGCGTAGCAAATTGTATGAGAAACATTGCGTTCCTTGCCACCTGTTTCCTTCCTCCGGATCCAGAACAGCCACTGCTGATACTGGGAACCGTGGAAAGGGGAAGAGAGGGCTAGGGGTTCAAGCGGAGCAAGGTACCAACCGACATAGCAACGGTTGCGCATCACGCTCGGGTAGATTTAACGGCATGCCCATCCTATGATATCTGCTCGGGATTATCATCTTCATCTTTTTTTCTTTGCTTTCGAGGAACGATGATTTGGTCTCCTAACCGAGATGATCGGGGGAGCAGGAATAATGTGACCGATCGATTCTGGATTTCGATCTCCGTTTCCGGTGACTTGGGACTGATATTGGAGCTCTCTCCTCGATGTTGTTGGGCTGCTGATGTCCAATCTTGGATCGAGTGCCCATGGTGGGAGAGGGAGAAAGAAGGTGAAGCTGGGAGCGTAATGTGTGGTCGGGTCACTGCTTTTACTGCTGTACGACGTTTTCCCCATCACTCCCATCACAGTGCCGTGTGTGATATGATGTGCATTTTCAGATTGCTGTTCACGATGGCTATGGTGTGAATGTTTCGTCTCCTGGTATCAGACTTAGTCTCTGTGTCCAAGGTGCTCCGGTATGTGCAAAACCCCCTCCCTCTTGTGGGCCATTAACGCGTCAATCAGCCCAGTCGTCATCGCTGTCTTCCTTGTCTGCCAACGCCATCTGTACGAAATGCCGTATCCAAGCTTCGTGCTGCGGATTGAGTTCACCATCGCCAAGTGGTGCTCCTGCCGCGGCTACACCACCGTTCCCGTCGTTTCTTGCTGCTCCTCTGACGTGCACTCGCTGTGCCTGTGCCTGGTTCTGGTTCTGCATCCTCTGCTGGTTCTGTCTACGACCGCCTCGAGCGTCCGCGCCTCTGTTCCCTCGTCCACGTCCGCCACGCGGCTGGTGTCCTCGTCGAGCTGGAGGAGCCGGTGCTATTGGTGCAGCGGGAGGGACCGGGCCGTGGCCAATTCCTGCAGCAACACCTCCTTGACCGCCACGAGGAGCAGGATCAGCTTATATATGTAGAACGAGAGGTCCCTCGCGCGCTACGCCGCCCGCTGGGGGGCGTGGCGCCGGTGCACCGTCGTTGTCGTCTGCTTCCGAACCGGTGTCGTCGGGCTCTTCGATTTCGGGGACAAGGTCTACGATCTCGACGGGTTGAGCGACCGGCACCGGCCGCATACCACCAGCGAACCCGTTGTCGACGTCGTCACCGTCCCCGCCCTCGAGCTCCCACAGCCGCATGTAACACGACGTGAATTTGCCATTGGGCTGTTCGTTGAAGTGGGCATAGGGGTTCCGAGGGTCGAGCCACGCGGAACAGAGATAGCAGAAGTGCGAGGCGCAGCGGAAGCAGATCATGTGGTTGCAGCCGTGGGTCTTCTGCGCCGGCACGCCACACGTCGGACACGGCGTCGTGTGCAGATTGATGTAGTCGATCGAGGCCTGTTCCTCGGCGGATATCTCGCCATTGTCGCGCTTTGGCGTACAGCGGTAGAATTCGCCATGCCATGACTGAAAGCAGCGACTGCAGAAGGCGAAACCGCAGTCTTCGCAGATGGCCAGGAGGTCTCCGATGTCAAAGTTCTTCTTGGGCGTCTTCCCATCCGTGCCGTTCTCTCCTTCCTCGTCCGCGTCCGCGTCATCGTCCGAACTCTGAACATCCTCTAAACCCTCTGGTTTCCTGTGCTTCTTCGACCTCGCCGCCCCGTTACACCATGATCGAGGGCAGTATATGGTGTTCTTGTCCGACTCGAGCTCGTTCTTGTACTTGAGTGTCACGTAGCGAGTCACCATTTCCTGGGAAAGACCCATTTGCAGTAGCTCACTAGGGCTAATAGCGGTCTTGGCCTTGCGCCTTTTCGTCTTGCCAGAGGCGGTTCGCATCTCTGCGCGCTCCTTGGCACAGTTTGGGGCCAGGCAGCGGACGGTGGCAAGGTCTCCCTCCGTGATGGCAGTGTTGTAGAATTCCTGTAAACACTGGTTACAGAAAATGTGTCCGCAATCGAGCATCTTGTGGCACATTGAGCCTTTCTTCGGATCTGTTCAGATGTCAGCAAGAGCGCATCGAGACTGCGTAGGACGACTTACCTAAGCAGACGCCGCAGTCGAAGGTTTCCTTCTCGAACGAAACGCGAGCAGCCTCGATATCGTAGTCCAAAATCGCAATCTTGTACAGAGGATCAATTTCCAGTGTACCATTCCCGTCCACCATCCCGAAAACTTCGTCCGCAGCCTGTTGTACATGATCGATGTACGTGAACGCGACTAGGTCTCTTCCCATCTCTTCCCACAACCGCGGACCGTCATCCTCCAGTTTTTGGGTGGCAACTTTCGATAGCCATGAGGGTGACGTGTTTACCCACACGTTAGGTGGCTTCTCTGAAGGATAGCCCTGGGGTAAAGATATGCGCAAGACGACGGAAGGTAGGTGGGATAGTTCGTGGGAGTCTACCCGGGGCTCGACGCCTGGCGGTTGAACAGCTGCTGCTGTGTCGACGGCATTTGAGGCAGCCGGGAAAGTTACCGTCACGGGTTTCGCGGGGTGGACTGGAAGCTCAATGTTGAAGCAGTACGGGTTCTTATCGTCAGGCTCGATCTCGGGAAAGATGGCCTGCAAAGAGCTGAGCTCGTCGTGGCGCGGGTCGTCACTGTCGGCGTCCATGATTGCTACCTGTCGAAGACGGTGGATGTCATACTTTCCGATATGAGGCGATGCGAAATCAGAAAGAAGCAAGTGCGGCAAAGCTATTGGGAAGGTGCGGGAGTCCGTTCAACTTCGGCACTCCCCGCAGATTAGCGACGGGCACCGCGAAATATTTGAACAGGGACGGAAAACTACTGGCGAAATCGGACATTGATTTGTGGTATTATTGAGATAAAGGAGATTGTCGCAGAATCCGCGAAAATAGCGACTTGCTATGAGATGATCATGTTCGAGCCAAAGGCAGCGATCGTGGTTGTGGATTTGAGTCGCGGTTTCTGCAGAAAATGCCAGCCCAATACAAAAGCGGCTGGCCGAAAGGTAATCAAAAGGATGACTCCCTTGCCGTCTGACATCGTGGGGCAACCACAAAAAAAACTGGGAGACCAAAAAAGAATTGGGGGGTCTTCTTCCCGCTGTATACGTGTAGTCCTTCTGGAACCTTGCCGAGAACAAAGGTTCTGGGCCAAGCCAGCCACAATGGAAGCCACAGCATAAAGCCTCTCCGCAACGAGGCAGACAAGCTCCCGACTGGCCCGGGCTCTGAGCTATGCACCCTGACGTATTATGCAACTACAAAGAAGGAAATCCGGCTGTGGCAGGTGGCAGGTTGCATTTGCAGCCAGCGCAACGGCCAGCACTTTGACAGTACGAGAGTGCTGTGCACCACGAATCCGCGACATACGCTCTAACTCTACCAGCCCCTGGGCCGAGTCGGAATTTACTTCTGCCTCACGCCCAACAAGCTCATACCGAGGCACATGGATCTTTCATGCTGAGCTCTTAAGAAGCCCCCGAATTCTCCGGAGAAAGACCCTCATCACAAGCTAGGCAGTCGCGGCTGGAAGAATCGTTGGAGCAGCGGAACGGAAACCATGGATCAAGACACGAGGCCCTTGGCCTCTCTTTCCCTAACACATGTCTACTATGTGAGTCGCAGTTGCTCTTCACTTAATGTCCCGCAGGAATGCTGACAAAATTCTGCTTCCAGGACCCCGAAGACCCCCTCTCCTTCCTCTGCGCATGGCTAGCCCTGCTCCCACAAGCCCTCTGCATCGTCTACGCGACTTTGATATGGTCGACTCGGGAGGTCGAAATCGCCCTCATGTTCGCCGGCCAGCTCGGTTGCGAGGCCCTGAACTTCGCCCTGAAGCGACTGATCAAGGAAGAGCGGCCGCGGCGCATTCACAGCAAGGGCTACGGGATGCCGAGCTCCCACGCCCAGTTCGTCGCCTACTGGTCCGTTTTCCTGGTCCTCTTCCTGCTCGTCAGGCATCGACCGTCCCCTGCGCGGAGGCACCACCGGCCGTATTCGCTTGTCGAGCGCGTTGTCGTCAGCGGTGCTGCCCTGGTTATTGCTGCCGCTGTTGCGTGGAGCCGCGTGTACCTCAACTACCACACGGTGAAGCAGGTTTTGGTCGGGTGTCTTGCCGGTGCCGTGAGTGCGGCGGGCTGGTTCGTGATCACTGCCGTCGCTAGGGAGGCCGGTTTATTGGCCTGGAGCCTGCAATTACCCATTGCGCGGCTTTTCCGGTTCCGGGATCTGGTGGTTGAAGAGGATCCGTGCCAGGCTGGATGGGACAAGTGGGAGGAGAGAAGGGTCGAGAGCGAGACACAAAAGAGCAAATAGTCACACACCGAGTCCTACATATAACGCTATACAGACAGAACATAACCACCTGGAATGTTGCATAGGCCGAGCGTGATGTGCTTGGGTGAGTTAGTGTTGGCCGCATGGTCACATGGTTCGGATCAAAAACATAGCTCGAGCTCTTTATCAATTGTGCTATCGTATCGGCTGTACCGAGCGAAGCCTAATGTAGCTTCTTTATACCTCCGCCCGCCGTATCAAGTCATCTCGTAGCTATCCGTGCCGTCATTCCTTTCCAACCGGAGCTCACCATTCTCAAGTCCCAGCCCAAAATCCTACACTCATGCCAATGAAAGCCCCCAGTCCAGATCGGATAAAGAAACCAAACAATATGTAGACGTTGTATGTCGTACAGGTATCTCCGCAAAAGAAACGCCATCCCATGAAATATGAAATAAGAAGAGAAAGTTAATTGCTAACAACTCCTTCTGTGGCCGTCAAGTCAGATCAAACGCTTTTTTACCGCCCGTTGTTCGAACACGTCTATTTTATCGCTGAACACCAGGTATCCCAAGTGTGCGCACTCGAACTGCTTTAGATCCAGTCACGCTTGTCGTGGAGACCGTCACACTGACAGTTCTGCTTAGTGCACTTGACTGGTGTCTTCTTTCGTTGGGCGAGAGTGTTGAAGCCAACACCCTGAGGGCTGGTGACACTCGTCTTCTGGAGGCTCTCAGGCCTATAGACGGCCGGGCTCAGGGTAAGCTGCTCACCCTCTTCCTGCTTCAACTGTGACTGCCCCGGAACAGCAGCCTTGGGAATGGCGGGAAGGTTTTTCTGACGAAGGTCCTTTTCCGAGCGAACAGGTGACTGCACGAGGGTCTCGTCTTCCTCAGACTCCGAGTCGGAAGATGAGCCGCTGTCGCTGACAACATCAACCTGAACCGAGGGACTAGGGCGGTTAGATACCTCGTTGTCCTTGGGGCAGTTCAGGTTGTTAACGCTCTCGTTGTTCTCCAAGTACTGAGAGTTGAGAGGAGGAATGTCGTCCACATTTGACAGGCGAAGGCCAATCTGGACCGTTGCAGACGATGCCATGGACGAGTCGCGGCGGTGGCGGATACCCTGGGGGTGGATTGATGGGGGTGGCCTAAGGAAGAATAGGTCGTTGTCATCGTTGTTATTGGTGGGACAATAGGTTGTGGCGGGAAGCAAAGTGATATACTTTGTGCCGTTGTTATTGTCGGGTGGGAATAAAGAGTAGGATCTCTTGCGAGCGTGGCCCATAGCTTTCGGCGTCTGATGGGTTGAGACCTGAGCAGGCTCAGGCACTCTCATGGGGGATGGTGCTGGCTGCGGGTACACGGCGTGTGATCGGAGTGGGTTGGCGTGAGTCGGAGAGTTGGAAGGGCTTTCGATGCGAGCTTCTTCCTCCTTCTCCGGCACCAGGCTCTCGGTGCTGTCCATCCGCTGGAGAGAACGTGCCCGCCCAACGGGGTTCATCATGTGGTGCTCATAATCATTGCTGCCGCCATTAGGAGCCCAGACACGGATTCCAGCCTTGAGCTTATTACGCTCAGACTCCCACTTGTCGCGGGGGCCGATAGTCGATAGTGTGTTTGAACGCAAGAAAAGATGCAGACCGCCAGTCATTAGGCCTGATACGTTGGCAACAACGGAGGCGATCAGGGACAGTGTCGGGGCTTGGCCAGTCGCACCCCGTTGCTCAACAAATGAGAGGTTAAAGAAAAAGGGGACAATGAGGGTCTGCGATAAAGTTAGCATCTGCTTACCTCAGGTTGAACTTTGGTATACTTACTGTCGAGATGAAGGCGACGGCAAGGAAGTACACCATCCGGGAGGCCGCAACGCGCTCAGAGTTCTCTATTCTGGCGTTGTTGTGGAGTCTGAAGAAGATGACCATCGTAGAGCCGAGTAGCGCCGCGGAGATCAAGACAAGGAGGGCAAAGCAGCCTTCCTTCCATCGCTGGACAAACCAGAAGAGAGAGGCGAAGCAAAAGTTCGGAGGGCGTACGAAGAGAGTACCAAGGTAGGTTATGAGAAGAAGCGTGCCAACGATGGACAGGCAGATCGTGATGTTCCACTTGCCGCGAGGAGGCAAGGGGTTCTTTCGTAGAGACCGGATGGCCACTTCGAGGGCGAAAACTAATTGGATGTATGGAACGATGAAGACGGCTACCGTATGTTAGTAATTCCTCTACGAAGGGATCCCATTTCGACACAGACGTACCAGGCAGCATCATCTGTGAGGTAATAGTGCAGCCAAGGGTCAATAGATGGTCGAGTCCAGTCGACTGGGCGACAGCGAAGACGATGCCCTGAACCACGATTCCGACAGACAGAATAAGAGGGAAAGACTCGGCAGGTCCGATGAAGGTGAAGCCGTGGGTTCTGATCGTACATTAGTTGTGTTATTGCTCTGGGTTAACCACGTCTGGCGTACCTGAAGCCGAACTTGGGGTTGTTCCTTTTCGCGGAGCCATAGCTGTGCCAAAAAATTCCAATTGCCGTCGCGACGGCCGCAATAACGTTCAAGACGGCAAGGATGATGGTCGAGGTTCGAATCGATTTCGCCGCCTGGAAGCGGAATTGGTTGATCAAAGCCGAAGTCGATGTATTCGTGGCCCTCAAAGGCCCTCGTAATGAAGCGTCGCCATCGTACTTTGTTACGCCCTCGGCCCGGGGATACAACCAGCCCCAGCTATCCATCTCGTCGATTGTTCACCTGGCAATGGTCGAAGAGATGAGTGCAGGCGTCGAGCCGCAACGGTGCCAGATATTAAATCGCCGTCCGAACCATCCAATCCATAGACCTGTCGAAGACGTCCTCACGGGATATGGGAGAAGAGCTGAGGGCGAGGAGGGAAAGTGGCGGATTGTGGTCAGGCGGTTAGGATGGAAGAATGAAAGGTGTAGGAAGAAAGACAGGATGGATTGTAAATGAGTGCTGCTCTTGGACGAAGAGCGCGGACAGACGAAACATACACTAGGCAAAGTCGGGACCCACGAATAGAAACAAGGTGCATGTAGGACCAGGCACTCAAGAGAAGGGAAAGGGACCGGCCTGAAGGGAGGAAAATCCACGTCCAGAAGTCAGATGGCTGAGGGAAGGCCGCATGAAGAGGGTAGAAGGCGATCACAAGAAGCGTGGCAGAGATCCAGTAGGGGGCTGGCAAGGGAGAGGCCTGGGAGGGGCCCCCGCGCGGGCCAGATGAGGTCCGGCGAGTTAGCCAAACCGCTCGATGGGGCCCTAGTCCAACTTTGGGCCAGGGTAGCACGGCTGATGGGTGGCCTACAAGGAAGACCAGACCGGGGGCACGAAGATGGGCCATCCACAGGGTGATGAAGAGAGGGCCGAGAGCGAGGGTCACGAAGATGGAGTAAGAGGAACGAGAGCCGGCGAATGAGAAGCATTATGCATTCCAGCCCGGCCTGCGACTGGACGATGTTCACGAGGGGCTTTGATGGGACGGACGTCTCTTGACGTGCATGTTGCTGGTTCGAAGGCGACCTCGAGGGACCACCAGACGGCGAAATAGATCGTCGTAGTACTCGCCTGGAGGGTTCAGGCCAGGCTGGGCGCGGGATGGCGACCATATTCGTCACGACCACGCTGGCTGGGCTTGTACCCGGTTATTCGTCTCTTTCGAGTCTCTCGGGCTCCTTGCCATCCAACGAGAGCGACATGATGGGGGACCTGAGAACCGAGGAAGAGGGGGAGTGGGGGGGGGAGAGAGCAGGAACGAGAATGTGTAATTTCGTGGGTATCGTGCCGTCGTCTGTGGCAATGATCCGGCACAGGAGCTCGTTGAGAGGCAGAAAGCGCAGCAATGAGAGCTTTGTGTAAAGGCATTGAGTGGCGATGAGATGAAGCAGTGATGTAACACGTCTGGGTTTCGGGGTGCCGCCCAGAACGCCTGGGCCCCTGGCTGTTAGGTTGGTCCAGACAAGGTTTGACGTTGAACTTGAGCTCCAAATCTGGGGGACACTAGGAGAAAACCTTTGGAGCCTAGTACATATCAGGCCTAGTGCGTGTTGCCAATCAAGTGGATCAAACCGCCGTAGGGGCTGTGGAAGGGGCGGCTGTTGGCGATGCCGAGATCTTTTTCGTTACTTCCTTCTCCTTGTCCAGCTGTTTGTCTTGCTTGCGGCCCCCAATCGCCTCCATTTCCACCAGCCCATCTGTTCTGATATCTGTCAGCCTGGTCTAGTGTGCCTCCCATACCTGGGGATTTGGTAGGTGTGGTGGTTTCTACCCCAAGCCGATGGATGCTGGGAATCGCCTCATCATATCGGCGGAGGAATTTCGGCCGTCCACTCGATGTACGCTGCAACATCAGTCCTCTCACATTGAGGCTGACAATTTGCTGTTTCCCAGATTTCCTAGAGGGATGCAGGTCGACGACAAAGACAGTCGAGTTACGCACTGCAAAACACGAATTATGCCGCATCCGAGCTGCGTTGGTAAGGCGCACGGCGAGGGCGAAGTCTGCTGCCCGGTCGGAATCACAGCGGGGCCACTTGTCTTTCGTCAGGTTCCTCGCGCTAGTCCGACAGCCCTGCTCACAGGATGTTTCTGCCAGTCGGAGACCGTGGCCAGCAACGACTATCCTCATCTTGCACGTGTCCCTCGTTGCCGAGGGGCTCGGCATTGCCAGGGTTGTCGTTGCTCGACGCTACCACACTCACAGATACCCTCAAGCCAGAACGAGAACATCGGACCGGATACCACGGCTGCTTCCCAGTCTGTCTGGTCGTTGGCCAGCCCATGTTGGACGCATCGAATCTCTCGAAGGGTGATCGAGTTCGTCTGTTTCCAAAGATTCTCAGGCGATGAGGCATACGCTGTGTCATCTGAGCTGAGATGTCCTACACAAGGGGGATCCGACGGAACTCGAGAGCAGGGATTCATGCCCCTCGAAGCCCTGAACAGCTATGAACAGACTCTTCCACACTTACATCAGGCTAGGCATTTAACGAGCTAGAATGCGTTGCTTTGACGACATCAAGCCCAGATCTGCTTGGCCTAATAGGCCTGCAGGGACAGTGACGCCGTTGCGACTTGCGACCTGCGACCTGTCAGATACCATGAGAGATGGGTGGAGGATTGCACCATGCGCGAACCGTTGAGAGGCAACGCACGAACATCTTCGCTTGACGGCGGCACGGTGGAGAGGGACGGGTGATCCATCGCTTTTGCCACGAGACAGACGCCTGCAAAAGGTATGGCGCGTCCGTCACAGTCGCGGCGATTGCAACGCTGATAATCGTTCGCCAACTCGCTACCCCTCTTCGACAACTGGACGATCTGCAAAAAGGAGGGTCGTCCATCCTGCCTTACGAAGACGACGCTGACTCCAAGACAAGCTTGGGACTAGTCAGTAGTGCGACACTATATCCTCCGAAGACAAGAGTGGCGCCAACCCGCATCGGGTGCCAGTGGCCGTAAAACACTGCAATTTATTCCCAACAAATCAGCCCTACAGATATTGAGGGCGCTGGGGTCCTGGGGCACTAGTCGCAACCTCCAACCATACATAAGCTTGGCTGAGTAAACCCCACTGCCCCCAAAAAATGCTCGCGAAGACTGCGTGCCCGATGGAAGATGGTTGCTCCGAGATAAGCGAGGGACTGCGCGGGCCCGATCCCGTCACTGCTGGTTCTCGCGCATCCTTGGGCTTTCCGCCCGTCCGAGGAGACCCACGCTCGCCGCTGATCCGGTCCTCGTCGTCGATCAAACGGCCGGTCAGACTGATATCAGGAGAAGCACTCCCCAACTCCCACACTACACTCGACGTATTACTATGTCCAATTATAGCGGACATGGCCGAGTCTCACTCACGGTTGCTTGCCACTTCGAGAACGATCCAGTCGCTTGATTTGGCGGTTATGGGTGTAGTGCCGCTTCTTCCGGACAGCAATTTGGGGTTCGAGAAAATTCTGTTCTACGAAATACCATTAAACAATGTCGCCTTTTGTTCCAGCCGCCTGGGTAAGGCTCCAGCGACGTCATGAGTGGCTCTAAGTAGGGCTTGATACCTGCTGTCTAGGGTTGAAGACAATCAATCACAACATTGCTTAGCATTTCCGCCACAATTGCGCCTCTCAATGTTCGCAACGCCTTGGGTACTACTGCGTAAGTAGCCATCGGCAGTGGGAGGAAGAGACGGCGACAACGGACTGTCATCCAAACTAATTATCCCAATTCTTCGTTCCTTCGTCTCTTGCAATTATTCTCCTAATTCTCGCGGCTTCGAGTCGTCCAATGTCTTCTAACAGGTAATGTCCACAGACTCGTCTGAAATCGGTGCGAGGGCAGTTGCAGTGAGCCAATCTAGGTCTGGCGTTTCACCTCAACAGCCACCCGGCAGCCTTTGAAAGCCCATCATTCTCCATGGACAGTGGGTGCGAGTCGCAATCGATGCGGCCGGTATACAAGCCAAACACCAGAGGGTAAGATGTGGTTGTCATCACCTGAAGTCTTGACTGTCCCATTGGGACTGTGAAGTGGCGATCAACGGCACAGATTGGACGACCACAGCCGTGCACGCACAAGTTGCGCGCTCATCGTCGTCGATGTTCTAGCCGCAGCTGAGTTGACATGTGCTTGGCCTACACGGAAGACTCGTCATCTTATGGAGGGGCCGACTCAGTATCTCGACATGCATTGTCCTTGGCAAACCACTGGGCATGCAACGCAGAAGTTAAGACGATATATTTCTCCATGACGAGGGTAGCCTCAGTACGGAAGTCCTGGCATTGCTGCTTTCTTCACCCGTGCGAGAACCCGCAAAGCCCACAAACTGGCAAAGCGGAGGTCTCCTCAAGACCGGACGTCGTTTTCCTTACGGCAGGGTCTTCCGCCAAGGACCTTGGCTCAATCATAATTCTCAGTCGTTGCGTGGAGCAGATATAGTGCTGTTGGCCTCTGGAGTGGGGACACGATAACGAAACAAGTCTTCGACTGACTCACGATCGGAGTTGCTTACTCGGCCTGCTTCCTGCCTGCAGGCACCAAGCGGCCTGCCATCGGTTGGGCCTGGAGCCGTCCTTCCAGAGCAGACAGGCCGAAGAACAGCGGCGGCTCTGCACGAGATCCCGCCGATAGTCCTGTTGCCGCTGCGGCCGCATCCACACGTTCTCAGATCATGGTCTTTGCAAACCGGCTTCTTGCAGATCGACAGCCTCAAGTAAGGTGCCGCATGGAGGAGGGCGATGGCTGTGGTCTCAGCGGTCGAAGAGCCGGCTTCGCAATGGACCGGTGTCGGTCGAAGTGCCCAAGATGGGCTGAGCAGTAACCGTCAAGTCGGAAGCGAGGATTTTCATCCAGCCGACACATCCAGACCCTTGCCTCGCTTTCTTTGCCGACGGGACAGAGGAAGAGTTCTGACAAGTTTTCAAGACCGCCGGTCCCAAATTCCTATTCAGCGCCGCCTGTAGTTAATGAGTTGTAGATTGCCGTAGTATATCCTCAGTATCGCACCGTCGAGGTCGTCCACCTTGTCTATAGCTGAAGACGGAATTTAAATTATCAGGGAATACGGCGAGTCGAGACACTATCTGCAGAAATGCAAACATCGGATAACTGTGACACATTGACAGTCGACATCTCTTGGGCTCCGGCCTCGACGCGTAGGCTTTCGAACGGCGTGGCAAACCCAACGATCCATAATGGGAATTGCTCGCTCAACTAGCCAACTCTCGGATCATTTACTCGAAATATCGACATGATGAGCGAAGGTGTAACAACAAGGATCCCATGCACAGTTAGGGGTCAGAAACCGGGGTCAAACGAGCGTGTTATTTATAGTTATATAAGCGAAGCTATCCTTATACCTAATTATAGTATAACCTATACTACTATTATATATATTTATATATAAATAAGCCCTTATATACTTATAATACCTCTAACTTATATATTATTTAGTATTATACTATACGCGCGCTTACTTATGATAATATAGCGCTGCTTATAATTGTAATACTTCTCCTCGCTAAGAGGCTAGTTTTATAAAGCTTAACTAACCTTAGTATACTCCTTTATTAGAATACTAGCCCTAAATAGCTTTATACTACTCTTCTTATAAAGTTATTTAAAAATTATCCTCCTAAGTAGCGTTATAAATAGGTTAGCTATATTATTTATTAATAATATATATTTAAAATTAACCTCGCTCTATTTAATAACCTCTTATATAAAGTAGTTATAAACTTATATGTACTTTATATAGTTATTTATAAACTCCCCCTTTATAAGTATAATTATTCCTATATTATTTATTTATATATAAAGGGGCCCTCTAAGATCTATATTAAATTTACCTAGGAAGTTATATATTTAAAACGTTTCTAAGGTAGTAAATAACATTATATTATACTTAGCTTTTATAAATAACTTAGAGATTATTACTTATTATTAGAATCTCTATAAGATTAGCTTATTAGTTATAAAGAATACCTAACTTATTATTAAGCGCGCTATATCCTTATAGCTAATATAGTTACTATTAATATAGCTATAGAGACCCTATTTATTCAGGTCTCTATTTCTATATTTATTATTATAACTTATTACTAAAGAGGGGTTTATATTAATACATTATATTAAGCGCTTTATATCCTTCTTATATAATTTGTTTAAGTAATAAGAGAATTATACCTATAGCCCTATACTAAAAGAGAGATCTAGCTATATTATAAGCGCTCTAAAGCTAACTTTACTAAGTACTCTCTAGTATTATACTTAGAGTTCTAGATTTAGTATAGTACTCATACTAGGGATTATAAAGTTAAGCGCCCTTATATTAATAAATATATTTATAGACCTAACCTTTACTCTAATCTCCCTTATTATCTCTATTAAGTATATCTCTTAACTAATAATAGTCTTCTAATATTCCTTATTAAAAGTAAGTTATATACTAAGGAAGTTATTAAGTACTCTGAGGTTATTAACCTTAATCTTATTACTTATATACTTATAAATAGCGCTAAGAGCTACTTCTAGCCTATATACTAGGATATTATTAATATATATAGCTATTATAACGTTAAGAGTCTTATTATAATAAGTTATATTATCTAAATATAGTAGTATAAACCCTGCTTATTAAAAGATCTCTTATAGCTTCTTCTATTACTACCTCCTACCTTATTATAACTTATATAGAGCTTTACAAAGTCTAATAACCTATTCCTAATCTACTTTATACTATTTATAATATTAAGATATATATCTAGGTAAAGTCGCACTTAGAGACTTATAAGAAGCCTCTTATTATAATCTATATTTTATACTTTATAAGTATATTATAAGCTTTCTTATACTTCTATACCTAATTAGCTGATAATTAGAGGTTTTTTAATACCTCCTCCTTATTAATAAACTATAAAACTGCCTTTTTAACTAAGGTATATATCTTATTAAACGCTACCTCTACTTATAACTTCTAATTATTTATGAGTTAATTCTATACGAATATAATGATTATTAGGTCTAGGTAAAGCTATAGAGATATCTTTAATATACCTCTAAAGGGGTCTTATATAAAAGCTATAATATAAGTAAATACTATTCGTTTCTCCTCTAGAGAGTTAGTCTCTCTAATTTATAAATATACTTACTATATTTACTCTATAATACTATAAGTATAGCGTTATAACTATAAGCCCTAACTAACTAGTAATATATATTAGCGCTCTATTAGCTCTATTATAGGTTTATAAAATATAATATTAAAATAGATAATAATCTTATCCCGCTCTAGTATCTATATCTTATACACTTCGTCTCTATAATAACTAATAAAAATACTCTTCTTAGCTTATATAGTAATCTTCTCGCTCTTTACTTATACCTTAGGATTAATATAAGTAAAATATATACTTCTAATAACCCTTAACTAACTTATATTAAGAATATAATCTCCTCCTAGGCTTAATAATTTATTACAGAGCGCCTAAATAGGTATCTTACTTAGTATTACTATAGTAAAGGAGCGATTAATAGTATAAACTATTATTATAAGTAGAAATAGCTATAGTTCTACGAGGACCTTAAGATTAATACTTAAAGCGCGCGCTCTATTTAATATTATTTAAATCGCGCGCTTTATAATACTATTTTATTTATATATATATAATAATAAAAACTTTACTTTTATCTTATTATTCTATAATATAGCTTTAAGGTAAGTCGCTATAAACTCCCCTATATTATTTATATAAATTGTAAGAATAGGTATATAAGTAGCGAAAGGGGCGGTAAAACAGCCTGAATAATAGATATTAATAGACTGGGTGATATTATGATAAAAGCTGATAAATTTAAGCATAAGGAGGTATTTCTCCTGGAATTAATTAATAGAGAAATCGTTAAATATTAATAATATTATTAATATTATCTCTAAGTTATTGAGCTCGGAATTACGCCGCAGCCCCTTCGCAAAAAGACTACAACAAATTCACCTAGTTCGCAGGCATAATTCGGGAAACACTATATAGGTATTTTAACCTATACCCTCTACTAGTTAAGGAAAATAATATAGGAACCCTATACGTTCCTACTACTCGCAAGCAAACCCTCGCATAGAGTCGGACGCGCGCTGCGAAGGCTGTGTATTGTTAGGAGGCGCGGAGTTAGAAGGTCTGTTGCACTTGAGCAGGTAAAATCACTATGCAGTGGCCAGAGGCCCCTAGTTAAAACTTATATATAGTAGGTATCCCTATTCGATTTTAAATAGTATAAGCCTTATAGTTTTATTTAATAAAGCTACTTAAGCGAAATCTATAGTAGGGAGTATTTCACTCTAGTTATTTTAGAACTAGTTTATTTATAGGTATAAGTATTAAGTTAGGTACTAGTTAAGGATCTCTATCTACCTATTAGTCTCTATATAACCTACTATACTTAATTATATAGTTACGCTATATATCTTATAGAGCTCGTTCTAGAAGTTAGAGGTAAACTAGGGGCCTCTATTAGATATAATTATAATAAGGAAGCTAGTATATTAGAAGATATAGGTATAATATAGCTAGATAAGGTCCTATGCTATAACTATCTTATAGTAAGAGAGGGAGACTATCTTCTTTAATAGGTAGTATATTACTATAAATATATTATTATATCTATAGTAATTAGGTAGGTAGGATATAAAATCTATTATAATATACTCCTAGGGGTAATCTAGTATTAGTAAGGGTTTTAACTTACTTAGAGGCTTATCCCTTAGCTTCTAAGCTTAATAATAAGTATAGTAGTTATAAATATACTATTTAATATTAGTAGTTAGGCGTAGCTAGTAGTAGTATTCCTTTAGGAGTTTAATAGTCTTATTTTAACCTAGGTATGCTATAAGTTTCTAGATATAGGCTTTATAGATTAGCTTTATATATAGGTCCTCTTCCTCTAGTACTATAAGTTTCCTATTTATTATTAGGAGTCCCTCTCTTATCTTCTAGCGCTTCTTTTCTATAATAGCGAGTATTTTTAATACCTTAAGTAATAGCGTATTTAGTTTATAATTTAACTATAAGATCTATTTAACTAGGAGGTAGCCTCGTAGTTTATCCTCTAGCTCTAGGGTATTAATAGTAGCTATAGGACTACTTAGGGTAGCTTCTAATAGCTAGCGTAGTTTACTTATAACCTTTAAGGATAGGTAAGTAAGTAGTAGTAGTACCTAGGTGCGGTCTAATTTATAAATAGCTTACTAGGTTCATAAGTCTTTGTTTTTCTATAATAGGGTATTAGCTAGAACGTTTTTACGCCCTAGGTAGTACTAGATATAGAAGTTAAAACTAGCTAGAATACCTAACTAGCGGGCTTAATAAATATTTAGAAGCTACTTAGTTATAAAGTAGAGTAGCAGTTAGTAGTTTATAATAACCTTAAAACGCTAGGTAACTATAGAGAGTTTAGCCCTCTACTCTTCTAGCGCTAGGATAATTACTATTATCTTATAGTTATAGATAGGGTAGTTTATCTCTATTAGTAATTTAGTTTTCGAGAAATAAGCTATAGGGTGCTATAGGCTATTATTAGGTTATTACTAGAGGAGGGTAGTAGTATAAATAGATTTAGAGGTATCTATCTTAACTTAGGTTAATAGCTCGGGCTTCTAGTAATATAAGATAGGGGCTAATATTAGGGCCTCTTTTAGCGTTATAAATACTACTACGTAGTCGTTATTAAAGTTAAAACGGGCGTCTTTAGTTATAAGTTTAGTAAGTAGTTAAGCGATCTTTTTATAATTTGTAATAAATCGATAGTAGAAGTTATAGAACCCTAGGAAGGACTAGACGCCCCTTATTATAGTTAGTAGTTACTAGTCTTTTACTACTAAAACCTTCTCAGGGTTAGGGCTAATCCCTTTAGTTATAATAATAAACCTAAGATAGCGCGTTATAGTTACGCTAAACTCGTACTTCTTAATATTAGCCTAAAGCCCTGCTTAGCGTAGCTAGTTAAGAACCTTCTTAATATACTCCTTATACTAGAGGGGGTCCTCTGAGTAAACTAGGATATTATCTATATATACTATATAGAAGTTATCTAGGTATTCTATAAGCGTATTATTTATATACTATTAGTACGTTACTAGGCTATTATAGAGCCTAAAGGGTAGGACTTTATACTTATAGGAGCTATAGTGGGTATAGAACGTTATTAAGTCCTCTAAGTTAGGGTAGATATAGATTTAGTAAAACGCCTAGCGGATATTAATCTTTATAAATACTTTAGCTTAGCTAATTTAGCTTAGCGTCTTATTAATTAGGGGTAGTAGGTATTAATCCTTCTTAGTAAACCCGTTTAGCTTTTAGAAGTTAATATAGAACTATAGGTAGCTATTAGCTTTTTAGATAAATAATATTAGGGAGGTAAATAGAGTATTACCTAGCGCTATAAAGCCTTTCTTTAGGTTCTTAAGGAGGTATTATTAGGTAGCCTCGAGTTCTACTAATAACTACTTATATAGTAAGTAGAAGGTTAGCTACTCCCTCACGCCTAGCTCTAGTTCGATTTAGTAGTTATAAGGGTAGTAAGGAGGTAATATATTACTAGTAGTCTTACTAAAGTAATCTTTCTAGTCCTAGAGGTATAGTAGGAGCCTTTTATTAATTAGACGTTAGTTTTTAGCTTTATTAACCTCTAGTAAGCTTATATCTTCTTTTTCTTCTTCCTGCTTATTAGTAATTATTAGGTCGAGCTTGTATAGCGATATAGAGCCTAATTTAATATTAGCACGCCTTAGGTTCCTTTTAAATCCTATAGCGCTAATAAGTATTATATTAACGTCTTCCCTTACTTATTAGGCCTTAGGGCTAAGGGGTTTAGGCTTCTAATATAGCGTAGGTTAGGTCTAATTTGCTATTTATACCCCTTTTAATACTGTATTTATTTTTTATAAGTTATTATTATATCCTAAGTCCTTAGGTATATTACTTTACTATAGAATCTTTATAGGGGCCTTTATCTTACTCCCTACGTTCCTCTAGTCGTTATAGAGCTATTCCTTAGCCTTAAATACGGCTTAATAGTATTCTACGTTAAGCTAATACTTAATATTAATTTTAGTAGGTTAAAGGAGGTCTTTGGTATCCCTTATAATTATTTAGGGGAGGTCCCGTGCTATAGGGGTATATAAATTAGCTAATATAAACGCTAATAGCGCATATCTATATAATACGGTCCACGTAGTGGGCGAAAAATATGGGTGAAAATCCTATGAATTTCGAAGGTTATTTCCTTAAAAGCGATAAGCCTTTTTATAAGGGTTAGCGCGTTTAGGTATGTTTAACGCGTTAAATACGTTAGACGCCTTTAAGTAGGATAACCGCGCTATATGCGTTTAGTATTAATTACCTATATAAGAAGAAAAAGGTATTAACTGCGATATATAGTATAAAATTTAATTTATACCTCCTATTATAATAATATACTAGTAAGTAGAGCTAAGCTATTATATATTAAGCTCGGAATTACGCCGCAGCCCCTTCGCAAAAAGACTATAACAAATTCACCTAGTTCGCAGGTATAATTTAGGAAACACTATATAGATATTTTAACCTATACCCTCTACTAGTTAAGGAAAATAATATAAGAACCCTATATATTCCTACTATTTATAAGTAAACCCTCTAAATATTATAAAGTTAGACGCGCGCCGTACCGGGGCTAATTATATCAGAGCTAAACGGGCTACTAAGGCTCTCGTGGCCTAGAAACGCCCTCGCTAAACCTTCTAGTAAGGTACTGCGAAAGCTACTATATAAGATAACTCCTTAACCTAAAAGGTCGACCTTCTAGTAAGGTACTAAAGGTAAAAGCTACTATATAAGATAACTCCTTAACCTAAAAGGTTAACCTTCTAGTAAGGTAAATACTACTATATAAGAGGTAACTCCTTAACTAAAGAGGTCTTTCCTAAGAGGTTCTTATAGCTAGAAGTATAAGAAGCTCTATAAGCAGGGCTTTATACCTCTCCCTCTTCCTTATCCTTATCTCTTAATTATATTAGTACTAGACCCTATATATAAATATACTAAGCCTAAGCGAGGTATACCTTTTAGTATAAATAATATAGAGGGGGTTACTAGAGAGTTTAGCCTCGATATAATTAATAAAACCCGCTCCTTTATTAACTACTCTATTATATATAGAGAGCGTATTATTAATATAACCCTTAAAAGGGCTTATTTTAATACCCCTATAGGGGATTCTATAAGGTATAATAATATTAGAGCTAAGTAAGTAAACTTAGTAGTAGAAGTTTAGCAGGTTATTATATACCCTATAGAGTAGCCCTTCTTTAAGCAGGTCCTCCGTATTACTAAGGTAGAGGTAGCCTAGGTAGCCTAGGCGAATATTAGTAAGTACGGCTTATGCTAACTATAATATAGAGAGAGCGTTACTAATAACGGTATAGCTAGCGGACGAAGTAGTAATAGAGGCGGTATTTAATAGTAGCGCGGGTAGTATACGAGAGGAAAAGTTAATAGTTTTATAGTTTAAATAATTAAAAACCACGTTATTATTAATATAAAGTTAAAGATCGTAAGGCTATAGGCACGTATAAGTATAGCTATAGTTAGGAGAGTTATAATCACGTGACTAAAGGCTATATATTATTAGGAGGCGCGGTGTTAGAAGGTCTATTATACTTAAGCAGGTAAAATCACTATATAGTGGCTAGAGGCCAAGCTATTATATATAAGTAACTATATATAACCTTACTTCCTTTCTATTCTATATATTTTATTATATCCTATTTTAGGCTAAGGGAGTCTCGGGCGTAGTATTAGCTATTTTTAAGAGGTCGGGGTAATCCTTATTCTTATTATTAACGATCTTTTTAGCTATAACTAGGAGTTAATTAATACTAATACTATAAGTAGTAGCTAGTTAGGTATTATCCTTATATTACTCTAGGAATAAGTAGCGAGATTTATTACTAACCTTAGGGTATACCTTAGTAACGCTATTATTTTTAATTATAATAATTAAGGTAGCGAGGGAGGCAATATTAGTATAAAGGCCTTAAAGGTTAGTAGTATATTTATACTAAAAGTTAGCTATATCTATAGCCTTAGGGTTATTAAGGTCTAAGAGAGTATAGATAGCGCTCGAGTTATTACTATTAACTATAGCCTAACTAATATAAGTATTATCCTTAGTATATATACTAGGAAACTTATATTATAGTATTTACTTAATAATAAAAAATAGCGATAGAGCGCTAAACTCTAGGTTATTTATAATTCGTTTAGTTATAAACGAGTTAAGGGCGCGGATATATATATATAGACTAAGGATAATCGAGCCGTTCTAGATAAGTATATATAGAGTAAGGCGTTTAGTATGGTAAGTAGTAATAAGGTTAGTAGTATTAAAGAAATAGAGGCGCTAAAGGTATATATTAATTACCTCCTAAGTAGTTAGGAACTTTATATAGGAACGGGTAAGGTAATAGAGGTATATAATATAAGTATAGAATTACTAGTCTATAATAATAATCTTCTTAATACTAGTAGTAGTATTAGGCGTCTTAGTAGAGCTAGGCGTATTAATAGTATTAAAGGGGCTAATATTAGAGGAAGGATTAATATTAGAGCGATCCTCTAGGCTAGTAGCTAACGCTATATACTTAGTAGATAACCTAGTAGTAAGGTATTATTCTAGGCTAAAGAAGCCTAGGCTCTCTTATATTAGTCCCTAGGGAATAGTTACTATAATAAACTTAAACTTATTAGTAGCTAACTTAATAAATTAGCCTAGGTTAAGGGTAATAGCGCTAGTATTAGTAATATAACCCTTAGAGAGCGCTATAGTTAGGGCGATCTAGGTCTCCTTATATCTATTAAGTAGTATAGAGATATAGCTAATATGTTTACTATAAGCTCGTATTCCCTTAATAGCCTTAATAGTATCTATTATATTAGGGGTGCTAACGCTAGTAGCTTACTTCTTAGGAGTAGCTATCTTATTAGTCTTATTCTAAGTAATAGGAGTTAATCTAGTACTAGTTATAATAATATTAGTTAATAGTTAAGGTTTAATATATTTAATAGTATTAGTAGCTTAGTTAGGTTAGCTAGTATTAAGGGATAGTTTAGGCTAATTAGTATTAATAGTTTTATTAGCTTAATTATATTTAGTAGTAATAGGTTTATTATCTCTACTTAAGGCCTCTCTAGAATTAATAGCAATAGGTATACTAGTGATATTAGTAGTATAGTATAGGTTATATTTAAGGGAGTTCTATATAGTATTATAGAGGGATAGCTACTTAAGGTTTAAGATAGTATTAGGGAATTAGTAGTAGAACTTAATTTAGTTTATAAATAGTAGTTAGGTAATAAAGTAAGTATTAATACCTAGGTAGATAATAAATAAGGTATTAGAAATATTATAACTAGTTCTATAACGTTAGGTCTCTTAATTAAGGGCGCGCTCGAAGATTTCTTAGTTATAAATATAGTATCTAGGCTTATTATAAGGGATCTTAACGTTAAGTAGGTAGTAGTAAATATAATTAAGGGTAATATACTTAGCGTCTTTATATTTAGAGTATTATCTATTTATAGTAAAGTAATACCTAGGTATAAATAATATAAGTTACTCTAGTAGCGCTAAGCGCGCGATGATATAGAGCGTTAGTAAGATTCCTTAATATCTAGATAGGGATAATAGTAATAAAGGGAGATATATAAGTATAATAATAGTATAGTAACGGGGTTAAAGGTATTAACGCTTTTTAGCGAAATAATATAGAGGGAAAAATACGCTTAATACTAAGTGGGTAAAAGCGGTAGTAATAACTAGTAGGGTTACCTAGTAATATAAATTTGTTTTATATATATATACTTAAGCGCTAATTTTTCTTATTAGTTAAGTAAGAGTAGGGATTAACCTTCTAGCGAGGAGGGCGGTTATATTTATAAAAGTTCTTATAGTACTAAGGGTAGAAGGAGTTTAAGAGGGAAAGTATTAAGCTCGGAATTACGCCGCAGCCCCTTCGCAAAAAGACTATAACAAATTCACCTAGTTCGCAGGTATAATTCGGGAAATACTATATAGGTATTTTAACCTATACCCTCTACTAGTTAAGGAAAATAATATAGGAACCTTATATATTCCTACTACTTATAAGTAAACCCTCGTATAAAGTCGGACGCGTGCTATACTAGGGCTAATTATATCGGAGCTAAATAGGCTACTAAGGCTCTCGTAGCAACGCCCTCGCTAAACCTTCTAGTAAGGTGCTATAAAAGCTACTATATAAGATAACTCCTTAACCTAAAAGGTTAACCTTCTAGCAAAGTACTAAAGGTAAATACTACTATATAAGAGGTAACTCCTTAACTAGAGAGGTCTTTCCTAAGAGGTTCTTATAGCTAGAAGTATAAGAAGCTCTACTACTATAAGTAGGGCTTTATACCTCTCCCTTATCCTTATCCTTATCCCTTAACTATATTAATACTAGACCTTATATATAAATATGCTAAGCCTGAGCGAGGTATACCTTTTAATATAAATAATATAGAGGGGATTACTAGAGAGTTTAGCTTTAATACGATTAATAAAACCCGCTCCTTTATTAACTACTCTGCTATATATAGAAAGTATATTATTAGTATAGCCCTTAAGAGGGCTTACCTTAATACCCCTATAGGGGACTCTATAAGGCATAATAGTATTAGAGCTAAGTAAGTAAACTTAGTAGTAGAAGTTTAATAGGTCGTTATATACCCTATAGAGTAGCCCTTCTTCGAGCAGGTCCTCTATATTACTAAGGTAGAGGCGGCCTAAGCAGCTATAGTAAAGTAACTTATAAACGTCGGTAAGTATAGCTTGCGCCGACTGCTTTAATATAGAGAGAGTATTGCTAATAATAGTATAGCTAGCGGACGAAGTAGTAATAGAGGCGGTATTAGTAGTATAGGTAATACGCGAGAGGAAAAGTTAATAGTTTCGTAGTTTAAATAATTAAAAACTACGTTATTATTAATATAAAGCTAAAGATCGTGAGGCTATAGGTATATATAAGTATAGCTATAGTTAGGAGAGTTATAATCACGTGACCGAAGGCTATATATTATTAGGAGGCGCGGAGTTAGAAGGTCTGTTGCACTTAAGCAGGTAAAATCACTATGCAGTGGCTAGAGGCCAGAGGGAAAGTATAATAGGCGTAGTTATCTTTACTAATAAGATAGATATAAATATCGCTATTATTAGGGTGAAGTTCTTAGACGCGCTAAGCGCGCTAAATGTCTTTATTTTATAATAAGGCCTTAGTTATAATACTCTTTATAGTCTACTTATCTATTTAAAGCGCTTTAAGTAGCGTATTCCTTATTTATAATATATATTATATTATTCTACTAGGTTCTTATAAAGCCTTCCTCTTAAGTGCCTTAATAGTCTTTTACTAGGCTCTAATACTAGTTTAATACCTTATTAGATAGGTCTTTAAGCTTATACTTATCTATAGAGCTATTCTATCTCTTATTCCTTATTTTTAAATATAGTAATAAGTTTATCTACGTTTATAGTATCTTTATCTATCTAAATAGTATATATTAGTAGGTAATCTTTCTATTTAATTAGATATTATACCTTTCCTTGTATAAGGGTTTACTTCTTAAGAATGCTTTTAATCTCGAAATATTTATATACTCTAAGCTAATAAATATTATTATCTTCCTTAATATTAACTAGGCCTTAGTAGTTATTTTAATAGTTAAATAAGTTACTACTAGGGGCTAGTGCTAGTATAAGTTAGATAATAGATATAACTAGGTAAATATCTATATTAAGTAGAATATCGAGGTAGTATACTAACTTACTAACGCATTTAAGGACCTTAAACGGAATATACTAGTAGCTATACTTTAGGTTTAGTTATCCTAGTAGATAATATCCTAATCCTATCTTAAGGTATACCTAGTTACCTAGCTTAAAAGTAATAAAACAATGTTTTTTATTATACTATTCCTTTATATATAGCTAGGCTATTATAATTAAAATTTTCGCTTCCTCTTAGAAGATTTTATAGTTTATTTTAGGGTTAGTATTACCTAAGATATTTAACGCGTTATTAGTATTTTTACTATATAGGATTTAGTTTAGTAAATAACTAATAACTTATAAGTAGGCGTTATTAAGGTTATATTAAAGGCTTAGTAGTAATATTACCTAGTTATTATTAATAAGGTTAAGAAAGTAATAAATAGCTAGTTCGATGGTTTAATTTTTACGTTCTAAAATACTATTAGTTTATAGATAATATGCTATTAAGAATCTTAATTTAGTATATAATTCGGCCTATAGTATAGTTTAAAACTTGAAAAGGAACTTTTAGTTATAATTAGATATAATAGCCTTTAGTATTCCCTAGTTACTATACTAGAGGTTATAAAGAAGGAGGCATCCCTAGATCTTAGTAGTATATATTAAGTAACCTAGGATAAGAAGAGTTACTTTAGAGAACTTATTAGTTATAGTAAGTACTATATTAAGAAGTAGGAAGTTCTCTACTTTATAGCCTAAATACTATAAAGGTATTTTAGGGAGTTTAATAATAAAGTCTATAGTAATTATATAGAAGGGAATAGCTAGTATTAATATTAGCTATATCGCGCTAAGTAGTAGTTAACGTTTTATATTTATAGTTCTATATTATAAGTAGTTAGCTATATAATTATTAACTTATCGTTTAAGACGTAGTATATAAAAGTATTTATTAATAGCTCTCTACGTCCGTTCCTTACTAAAGTAATAGTAGTTATTATAAGCTTCTTTAATAAGAGGCGTTACTAACTCTTTTAGGATATAGAGCCTTTATTTATTAGTATAGGGGTTAATATAGTAAAGAAGACTATTATATATAACGAAGTTAAGGTCTATATTATCTACCTTTTTATAGAGTATCTTATATACTCTACTCTAGGACTTAGAGTTAGTATATAATTAGATAAGCTTAGCTTTAAAGTTATTATTAAGAGATATTTCTATTATAAAGTTAACGCCTATTAGTATATTATCCTATATCTTATTAAGTTCCCTAACGTCTTTAATAGGGATTTCTATTATAAGTAGGTGTAATAATGCGTCTATTATAATATTTAATATTCTAGGGATATAATAATATACTAGGGAGAACTAGCTAAGATATTCTAATAATAATATAAGTTATAAGTTAGACCTTATCTTATCCTCTAACTATAGTAACGTTTATTTAACGATATTATACGTTACTAAATAGTTAGTAAATACTATTATAGGGTCTCGTTTAGATAAATATAGTATTAGCTAATACTTCTTTATTACTTATACTAAGTAAGCTACTTCGAGTTTAATAAGCTAATACTTCTATTTAGTTTAGTTAAGGGCCTTATTAATATAAGTAATTAGATATATATTAGTACGCTTAATAGAGTTATAAGGTTTCTATTTAATATAGTTAGCTAGCTAGAAGATTAGCGCGGAGTATCTATATTCCTTTAATAAGTTAAGCTATATAAATAACTACTTATTAGGGTTATAGTAAAATAAGGCGTTATCCGCTATTAAGGCGTCCTTAATATTATTAAAGCTAGCTATTTCTTCTAATATAGGTTTAAAACTTATCTTTTAATAGAAGAGCTTTCTTATAGCGCCTTTATCCTTCCCTTAAGCTCGGGCTTAGGTAGGTAATATAGTTTTATACTATTAGAGTAATTAAATATAATAACTATAGCGTAGTATTATATATTATAGAAAACTAGTTATACCTATTTAGTATTTAAGCTAGTAGAGGTTATAAGGGTACTTAATTTTCTTAATAGTATTAATATAGTTTTAAGTATTTAATAGTCTAAAGGCGTTAATAGTAAAGCTAAGTAGCTTAATAAAAGGATATCTAATAAATAACTTCTTTACTAAAAGCGAGAGTCTAATATCTATAAAAAGTTTAAGAATTATATTAAGGTACTTAAAGTAGGTATTAAGGTCCTTTGAGGCGATAATAATATTATTAATAAACGCGTAGATATATTCCTTATATAGTTATAGGAGTCTATTTATAACGCGTTAAGCGTGAGTAAGCGAATTATAGAATCCTATAAGTACTACCTTTAAGCGTTCTTATCCCTAGTAGCTAATTATAATAAATCGATCTCGATATTCCTTCTTAATAAGAAATTAATAGAAAAAGGATTAAGTATTAACTATAGTAATCTATAGTTTATTATAAAGGCGTTTAATAATATCTTATTATAATAGTATAGGGTATATATTAGGAATAGTAGCTTTATTAAGAGCACGTAGGTTTATAACTATACGACCTTTATACTTACTATTTATAATTCGCTATATAGTAAATATAGGGGCTCTAAATAATATAGGTCTAGAGTTACCCTATTCTATATAGTTTTAAGCGTAGAGCTTATCTAAAGTTTTATTAATAAGGTTCTTATCTTCTTTATTAATAGGATAAGGTTATTATCTAATATTTATATTCTACTATCCTTTAATAAGTTTAACCTTAAGGTATTAATCTTCTAGAAGGTTAATTAGTCCTTAGTCCTTCTAGATAGCGGGGTAATATAAGATAACCTCTTTAAGGTATTATATAGCTTTAGTATCTTAGTTATAGATATATATACCTTCCTTAGTAATAACTACTAGTAAGTTTTTAGGCTTAGTTATACCTACCTTGCTATTTAGGTTAATATTCCCCTTATAGATATCTCCGCTATTTAGTATTATATTATTATTAGTTATACTATAGTTAGCGAGCGCTTCCTTGCTAGTTAGGTTAGAGATTTCTACTTATTTATTAACTAATAGTTCTAGTAGCTAAATAAGTATTGCGAGCTTGCGATTAGAAAGGCTAAAAATAGCGTAATATATTAGATCCTTATATAATAATATTAAAAAGGCTATTTATAGTTAATCGTAAGTCTTTAGTTCGAGGTATCTATTAGACTTAAAGGGCGCTAGAGTTCTAAGCTTAGTGCCTCGTTTAATCTTTAATAGGTAAGGAGCGTTATTAATAATAGGAATAAGTAGTAAATTACCTATATATATATATATATATACCCTTCATGCTTTAGGCTAAATAGAAAGGACTCTATTTTACTAAGGGTATCTTAATTTAAATAATAGAGCGATTATATAGCGTAATAGTTATATTTCTTATAGTATATATATTATAAACTTTTAAAAGGACTTTTAAATAGATCTAAGAGGGAATTTAAATATTATCGCAGGATATAATTCGGACGTATAATTCCGAGTTTAGAATATTAAGCCTATTAGGTATATTAAAGTCTTACCCTATAAGTAGACTAGTATCTAAATATAGGATAAGCTATATACTTATATAGAGCTTAGCGGTTATTATATAGCTATTAGGTTATTATCCTTATATAAGAATTATAAAGGTTATCTAAGCAATAGTCTTAAGGCTTCCTATACCTAAGAGCTTAAATACCTTAGGTTCTCTTAAGAGGGTATAGAATTATTATAAGTAGGCTTTACTTATAACTCAGTAGTCTACGCTAGTATTAACGTAGACTACGATTAGTAGTCTATTCTAATAGCCCTAGATAATAATCTTAGTATATATATAGCGGTATAAATATATAACTATATATTACTATAGCTTAATAGGACTAATAAGCATAGTATTTAGCTAAGGGGATAGAAAGGTCTAATATAAGAAGATACTCTCGAAGTTAGTATATAGCTTAGCGTTATAAAAGTAGGTTTCGCATAAGTAGATTCTAGGATCCTTAAGGAGCGAATTTTAGAAGGAGTTAATATTAAAAATAGGGTACTTATCCGTATATCTAGGGATATAACCTAGAGGGTATTTATAGTAATAAGCGGGTTAAGTAACTAGGTTAATATACTTAGGATCGTCTTCCTATTACTCTCAGTTATCCTTATTATTAGTACTAATAACTAAGTCTTCTTTATATAAGTCTAAATCCTCGCTAGCCTTAATATACTAGATATAGTTAAAGTCGCCCTTATCTAATAAAGTATATACTTCCTCTTCTACTTACTCGCGACTAGTGCCCTTAGTTATATAGGCTAAAGGGTAATAAGGTAGTTAAGGATATTAAACGCGTTAACCGGGCTATTTATATTAGTATTCGGGCCTTTATTACTAATTAAACTAAATTTCCTTATAAGTAGATAATAAGGGTTTAGTAGTTATATTAGTAGCTTGCTTTATAGGTCTTAATAGTAATAGGCTAGATATAGTCTCTTTTAGGTTTATATAGTATAGGTAATAAGTAGCTATAGTATAGCCTACCTTCGAGGTCTCTTTTAGCGATAATTATATTATAAAGGTTCCTATATAAGTCGCCTTAATAGATAGTTAGACTAATACTCGCTAGGATCCTTTAGTAACTATTTAATACTAGCTAGGGACTATCTTCTATAGGCTTATAATAAACTTATCGTAGTTCGTATTACTAGTTAGCTAAGGAATACTAATAACTAGTTCTATATCTATCTTATTATAAGTAATAGTTAATACCTTAGATTCGCTCTCTTTAATATCCTTATATAGTTAAATAACCTTAGTTATCTAGTATTAAATATTATATTAATTATATATATTACATAGAGTATACCTCTCCTTAGTTAAATATACTTTAGTAATTTTATATAATAAATAAAAACGTTTAAGTAATAACTCTTTCTAATAGTCTAACCCGTAGTTAGGGTCCTTAAGTTCTGCTTTTTTATTAAATATTAGATTAATATAATACTAGTCTAAGGTAGACCTTAGCAAGGTTTAATATAAGTTAAGGGTAGCTATAGCTAGGTTCCTATCGTCCGACTTAACGTAGCTATTAATAGTATTAATAGAATGATATATATTTTAATAGATAGTCCTTAAACTACTATCGATATATATATCTTTAACTTCGTTATTATATAGAGGCGGATCGAATAACCTAATTATATTAATCTTAAATTAAGGAGTGCTACGCCTAGGTTCTATAGCTAATATTCTAGCTATTACCTATACTACCCCTTCTTTATTTATAGAGAGAAGGAATATAAGAAAGTTATAGCTAGCTAAGAACCTATCGGGGTTAGATAATAGTTTAATAGTATCTCTTAGCCTAGCTAGTAGTCGAGGGCGTTTATCGCCTTAGCTATTACTACTACCACGGCTAGGGCTACCTTCGAGTAGTAACTCTTTCTAATAGTCTAACCTATAGTTAGGGTCCTTAAGTTCCGCCTTCTCGTTAAGTATTAGATTAGCGTAGTACTAGTCCGAGGCATACCTTAGCAAGGTTCGATATAGGTTAAGGGTAGCTATAGCTAGGTTCCTATTATCCGACTTAATATAGCTATTAATAGTATTAATAAAATAATATATATTTTAATAGATAGTCCTTAAACTATTATTAATATATATATCTTTAACTTCGTTATTATATAGAGGCGGATTAAATAACCTAATTATATTAGTCTTAAATCGAGGAGTACTACGTCTAGGTTCTATAGCTAATATTCTAGCTATTACCCGTACTACCCCTTCTTTATCTATAGAGAGAAGGAATATAAGAAAGTTATAGCTAACTAGGAACCTATTAGGGTTAGATAATAATTTAATAATATCTCTTAGCCTAGCTAGTAGTCGAGAGCGTTTCTCGCCTTAGCTATTACTATTACTATAGCTAGGGCTACCTCCTCTACTATTTTAGCCCTCGGGGTTACTATTAAGCTCGGAATTACGCCGTAGCCCCTTTGCAAAAAGACTATAATAAATTCACCTAGTTCGTAGGTATAATTCGGGAAATACTATATAGGTATTTTAACCTATACCCTCTACTAGTTAAGGAAAATAATATAAGAACCCTATATATT